>VNKF01011157.1:0-18549 GCA_008044355.1 Drosophila lacteicornis
TGTTATGTTGTTGTGATCTAGCTTTAAATTCGCGTCGAATGACACCTCGATCATCCTGATCCGATACTCCGTTCAAAAGATATTCAATAAACATGATTTTAACAGCCTTCCCAAAATGAAATCGTTTGTCCTGTTGTTTGTCTGTCTGTGTGTCTGTCGATTTTTTTGTTTTAAAGTCCTGGAACCACTTTTATTTTATTAAACAGCTCGAGCTAAACAACTATTGTTCTACCACTTTTAGGTTTTCCCTCTAGTTTGGCGGGAAAACAGCTTAAAAAAACTAGATTTCCCGCGCCCATAACTTTTAAACGACTAAAGCTACAGAAACGTGCTATATGTCGTTAGAAAGGTATTTTGAAATGGTAATAGCTTTGCCTTGATAATTTATCTAAATATAATATTTAAGAATTTACAATTAAAATTGTTTTGCCTTTTAAAATATTTCAGCTAAGTGCCCATTTTAAAACTAATTAAAAACTTTTTAAATATTTTTGTTTAAATAACTATTAATTGTCAACAAATTTAGTATCAGACATTTTTGGAGTTGAATGTGACATTGTCACTTTAATCTCACCTCGTTAAGAGGTGTTTTTATTTGATATAAACTTAAATAGAAAATCTCATTTTGATAATAAAAACTAAATAAACTATGCATTTAAACTTTAAAAGGCGTCTGAAAATAATCTTTCAGGAGGCGATTCACGAACCCTTTTAGAAGGCTATTCGGATGCCAAAAATGTGCCTTTTCTGAGTGATTTTAGTAATATACATGTGGCAAAAAAGAGTCAGACTGGACTCCGAAATAGTCCACATAAAGTGCTATCGTTTTCATAGAAAAAACGATATTTTCGGATTTTTTTTTGTTCTCATAAATTCACAGTCAGTGAATTTTTATAAAAGAAGTCTCCGTAAAGTGTCCGATTGCGCTCATATTGGTTGCTGGAATGTTCCTTTTCTGAAGGTTTTCAGTATTATATATGATTTTATTTAGAGATAAAGGTAATGCAAGAAATAGATCTGTTGACCCCGTACCTGTACTGAATCTTTCATAACGCATTAGTTCAGTTGTTCAAAATTGCTCTAGATCGTATGCCATCTGACGTCAATTATTTTATGGGATGAGTGTACAATGGCGAATAAAAAACAAGTAAGAAAGCTACAGTCGACTGTGCTCGACTGTGAGATACCCGGTACCTAAACGTTTGCGCTTCACACTAAAAGGCAAATTAAAATTGTACATACATACATTGGCGCCATTATATCGCACGGCCAAGGCTCGAATGCGCCACCTGTCGGCTTCAGCTTGCAACAGCAGCGCCTTAGGGGGGGTTTTAAAATTCGAACCTTATTGCTTATATCTCCCATGTTTATCATCCGATTTTACTGAAATTTTCAGGAAACGTCCGCTCTATTTTCAAGATCAAGAATTGGTGATCGCAAAATACAAATCGACCGTACCGACGGGTTGATCGAATGGTTGAATATGTTTTTCCCAATATTCTTCAACATTACAGAAATCATTATTGGTTGAACGCGCCATTTTAGCACCAAAGAACATTCATATCGATGCCCTTAATTTTCAAATTCAAGCGAAACTGCCAGGTGTAGTCACGACATATAAACCAATTGACAGTGTTATGATGATGCAACAAATTTTCAAGTTGAATTTTTAAATTCATTGGAACCGGGTGGTATGCATTGAATCTGAAAGTTGGTTCTTTGATTATATTATTGCGAAATATTAATCCACAAAACTGTGTGATGGCACCAGATTGCCAGTGAAAAAGTTATTGCCAAATTTGATTGAAGCTACTAGGAGTTGATTGAAGGAGAAGTTTGTTTCATACCATGTATCCCTATGGTTCTAACTAATGTCCAATTTGAGTTCAAACGAAAACAATCGCAAGCCGTAGAGAGCGGACGTGTTTCGCGTGAGCTCCGGGGAAATTATAGAAAGTGGATGATTTTAAGACAAAAATAAAATAAAGTATATAATACTGGAGTATTCCAAGATAAGCGAAAAGACGCTAAATCAGAAAAATATATAGTTTTCGACTCAAAAGTGATATGATTAAAACAAGTGCATAATTATTTTATAAAATAGTAAGTGCCACGCGAATTAGCTCAATGAGTGACGAACAAAAGAAAGAGCGTAGAAGCTCCGTGAGCCCAAGTATCGGTTATTTCTCGTATTTCTCAACGCGAGACAGCTACGAAACTCCGACAAAGAGCAACCGTCTGGCGGTCGATAGCCAAAGAGCACGGTCTTGCTCACCCGCTCTACCCACTCCTACACCCACATCATAGAGTTCTCAATGTAAAACCCCAACAACAAGCTGTGACAAAATTTCTGCAACTGCACCAAAAGCAACAGCAACAACTACAGTAACGGCGGGAAAAGCAACAGCAACAACTACAGCAACGACCAAATACAATAATAACAAAAACTGCAAGCTCTAAAGCCAAAATTGGCAATATTCATCAGGCGGCCCCGGCCATACAGACCGGCATGGATCGCTACATCCAAATCATGCGTAAGCTTAGCCCGCAGAACAGCGCGGTCGGTAACAAGCCAAAGATAAACCGCGTCCAAGGAGACAATGATCAACCCAGGAGATCTAACAGCAACAGATTTGCCCTTTTAGCGGATGATTTACCGGAAATGGGTCTAGAGACGCAAAAGAAATCAAAGCCCCCACCAATCTATATAAGGGAGAAAAGCTCGAACGCCCTGGTCAACAAAATTGTTGCGCTGGTCGAGGACGGAAATTTTCATGTAGTTCCTCTTACCAAAGGAAATATTCACGAAACCAAAGTGCAAACGAAATCTGAAGAACACTTCCGAGGTGTGTCGAAATACCTGGACGAATCAAAAAAAAATTATTACACGTACCAATTAAAAAGCAGCAAGGGCCTGCAAGTGGTACTAAAAGGAATCGAGCCCGATGTAACCGAAAACGAAATTATAGATGCCCTTAAAGAAAAAGGTTTTTCTGCAAAGAACGTCAGCAACATCATAAACAAAAACAGAGGAGCCAGACAGCAGAGCCTTGAAGAAAAAAGAAGTGCACCCCATTTACAACCTGCAATTCCTCTTGCACCGAAGAATTACGGTGGAAGAGCCACATAAAAGAATCGGCCCAGTGCAATGCACAAACTGCCAGGAGTATGGACACACCAGGACATACTGCACACTTCGATCGGTCTGTGTAGTTTGCGGAGACTTTCACAATTCCGCTAACTGCCCTGCTAACAAGGAAGACCCCCACAAGCAAAAATGTGAGAACTGCGGAGGAAACCATACCGCAAACTACAGGGGCTGTGTGGTCTACAAGGAGTTGAAGAGTCGCATGAGTCGCAAGGCCGCAAGATCCTCGTTTGGTCCGCTGAATACCCAGAAGGGCTTCTCCTACGCCGATGCCCTCCGAGCAGGTATGGAAAACCCCCTCCAGTCTAACCTAGAAAACGTGCAGAAAGCCCCAGGACAGCCACAAAGCACAATGGAAGCTATGATGTTTACCATGCAACAAAGTCTAACAGAATTAATGTCCTTCATGAAAACGACCATGCAAACACTTGTTCAAAACCAGAACATGGTGATACAGTTGCTTGTAGCTCAGCAGTCCAAATAACTGATGTCTGGTTTACGAATAATTATGTGGAACACCAATGGCGTTTCACGGCATAAACTTGAAATAACACAGTTCCTGAATGAAAATCATATCGACGTTATGCTGCTTGGAGAGACGCACCTCACAAGCAAATACAACTTCCAAATAAGAGGTTACGCCTTCTACCGCACAGATCATCCAGATGGTAAAGCCCACGGCGGAACCGGCGTCCTAGTCAGAGAACGCATAAAGCACCACCAAAATAACTGTTATTTTTATTTTCAATTTTTAAAATGTGGTGGTGCAGCAGACGGAAGAGACCAGACATACAAAGATGACCTCCGGTCAACACTGCGCTCCAGCAGTGGCAGTAGCAGCCGCTGCAGCCTCTGCATCGGGAGCTGGCCCCGCGGCTTTGGAAATCATAATTTAAGTAATTTGTTCGATTGATTTGCTTTTTTCCCTGTGAAATCACACATTTTAAGACTTTATTTTGTTTAAATATTTTTTATTATACACTTGCAGGGTATTATACTTTTGACCAGAAGTTTGCAACGCAGTGAAGGAAGCATCTCCAACTCCATAAAGTATATATATTCTTGATCAGCATCACCAACCGAGTCGATTTAGCCATGTCCGTCTGTCCGACTGTCTGTCCCTTGCTACGCAAAATAGTCTCTCAGTTTTTGAGCTATCTAAATGAAACTTTGCAGATAGTCTTCTTTCTATTGCAGTTACTACAAGTATATATGTCGGAACGGAATCGGACTACTATATCTTATAGCTGCCATAGGAATAATCGGCAAATTAATCGAAAAAAAAAAATCCCTGTTTTTCAACATATTTTCATAAAATTTGAGATATAGCTTAACGGTTTTAGAATTACGGTTTTAATTTCATTAAGATCGGACAACTATATAATATAGCTGACATAGAAACGTATGAAAATGTAAAATTCTACATGTAAAATGTGTAGATAAATGTTATAAAAATGTACAAAGTTCGATAGTTTTCAATCGACTTTCAACGATCCAATTGCAGACTGCAAGGGTATACAACCTTCGGCTTGCCGAAGTTAGCTTTTTTTCTCGTTTGTAATTTATTAATCTTCAAAAAATTTGATATCAGAATGTTTTGAAGTTTTTTTTATCTCACCTCGTTAAGAGGTTTTTTTTTTGTTTGATTAGGAATTAAATAAAAAAAAAAAAAACATGGGATTTTCAGTGTAAAACCCCAACAACAAGTAGTGATACAATTTCTAACAATTTCAACAACCAATTTGTCGTATTAGCGGATGACCAAACGGAACTGGGACAAGAGACCCAAAAAAAATCAAAGCCCCCACCAATCTACATTAGGGAGAAAAGCTCGAACGCCCTGGCCAACAAAATTGTTGCGCTGGTCGGGGACGGAAATTTTCATGTTGTTCCGCTTACTAAAGGGAATATTCACGAAACCAAAGTTCAAACGAAATCTGAAGAACACTTCCGAGCTGTGTCCAAATACCTGGACGAATAAAAATAAAATGGTTTTACGTACCAATTAAAAAGCACAAAGGGCCTGCAAGTGGTACTAGTAGGAATCGAGCCAGAAGTAACTCAAAACGAAATTATAGAGGCCCTTAAAGAAAAGGGATTTTCTGCAAAGATATCGGGTTTACATAAACAAAAACAAAAAACCGCAACCACTCTTTAAGGTCGAGCTGGAGCCAGACAGCAGAGCCTTGAAGAAAAATGAAGTGCACCCAATTAATAACCTGCAATTCCTCTTGCACCGAAGAATTACGGTGGAAAAGCCACATAAAAGAAACGACCCAGTGCAGTGCACTAACTGCGAGGAGTATAGACACACCAGGACATACTGCACACTTCGATCAGTCTGTGTAGTTTGCGGAGACTTCCACAAATCCACAAACTGCCCTCCTATCAAGGAATACCCCCACAAGAAGAAATGTGGAAACTGCGGAGGAAACCATAAGCCAAACTACAGAGGTTGTGTGGTCTACAAGGAGCTGAAGAGTCGCATGCGACGAGTGGCAGCAACGCGCCATCAGAATACACGAAACGTGTACACTAACTCACAAACGACGCCGGAAGCATTCTTTGCCAAGATCCTCATTCGGTCCGCCCTTCGAACAGGTACGGAAAACCCCCTCCAGTCTAATCTAGAAAACGTCCAGCAAGCCCCATGACAGCCACAAAATACAATGGAAGCTATGATTTTGCATGCAACAAACGACTATTCAAACACTTGTTCAAAACCAGAACATGGTGATACAATTGCGAGTAACTCAGCAATCAAAATAATTGATGTCTAGTTTACGAATAACCATGTGAAACGCCAATGGCGTTTCACGGGACAAACTCAAAGTAACACAGTTCCTGAATGAAAATCATATTGACGCTATGCTGTTGGAAACACGCACCTTACAAGCAAATAAGAGGTAACGCGTTCTACCGCACAGATCATCCAGATGGATCCAGAGAACGCATTAAACACCACTTTCACCAAAGGTTTGCAACAAATTACTTGCTGGCCAGCCATGTCTATCAAAGTGCAGTCAGGTAACAGCATCCTTTCCATAGCCGCTGTCTGCTACCCGCTTTACAATTTCTGAAGGACAATTCATTTATTTTTACAAATCACTTGGAGATCGCTTCATAGCTGCAGCAGACTCGCACTCGTGACTCCCAAAGGAACGCAATTATTTAATGCAATCATAAATTTGAGAAACAAATTGGACTATGTTTCCCCTGGTAGCCCCACATATTGGCCAGCAGACCCCAGAAAGTTGCCAGACTTAATAGACTTTGCGGTGATAAAAAATATTCCACGCAACATTATAAGTGCCAAAGCGCTTTCGGCCCCAGAAGAACCGATCATTCCCACAGGCTAACGTCGCACAAAAATAACTAGATTAAATATAAGAAATATGTGAGTTCACGCATTGAACTTAGCCCGCAGCTCAGCATCGAAGTGGATATCAACGGCTCTACTGATGCTCTATTTCAACAGCACAAGAAAGGAACAAATTCAAATTCATCAACAAATTCAAAACTAATCAACAAATTGAACAGCTTCTCCTGGAAAAGAGGCGTCTGCGACGTGCTTGGCAAACCAACAGATCGCCATCTTCAAAACAACGATTTAAGGAAGTCACTCGCTTACGAAACCGAGCCTTGAAACAGGACGCTGAAAATGCACAACTACGGTACATCGAAATACTTTCGCCAACCAGTAGAAAGCATCCTTTGTGGAGAGCTCACCCTAATCTAAGCTCGCCAATCGAAACAGTTACCCCGATAAGAAAATCATCAGGTTGCTGGGCCCGCATCGACAAAAATAGAGCTGAATCATTTTATTCACATCTCCGAAGCGTCTTCCAGCCGAACCCGGCCACTAATCCATTTGTCCTACCACAATTCCAAACTAATACTTTGTTTTTACCAACATTGTTTCATCCGAAAAAGATAGCAAAAGTCATTGGGAAACTGAAACCGAAAAAAGCTCCGGGCAGTGACATAACAACTAAAAAAAAAAAAAAGAACTTCCAAACTCTGCTATTGAAGTTATTTGTAAAATCTTCAATGGGATTATATGTCTCGGCTAGGAAATGGAAAAATCGATCATCATAATGATACCGAAGCCCGGAAAAGACCACACAATCCAGTCATCCTACAGACCAATTAGTTTATTATCGTGTCTGTCCAAACTGTTCGAGAAATCCCTTCTAACACGTATAATACCATATCTGGAAGCACAATGTTATCCCAGCTTATCAATTTGTCTTCAGTCAAAACCATGGAACCATCGAACAAGTCAACCGAGTTACATCAGATACGCACAGCCTTCGAGCATCGGGAATACTGCAGCGCAATATTTTTCGAGTATCTCAAGCTTTCTATAGAGTCTGGCTAAATGGCCTCATGCATAAAATCAAAACACACTTGCCTACATACACTACTTGAGTCGTATCTTTAAAACAGAGTCTTCGCAGTAAGGTGCAACGCAACAACATCTGAAGAGTACACTATCGAAGTAGATTCCCCAAGTCAACGAAGCAACGTATCTCGGCGTCCACCTTGACAGACGACTAACCTGGCGAAGACACATCGAATGCAAGAAACTCCATCTAAAACTAAAAGCCAACAGCCTCCACTGGATTTTAAACGCCCGATCGCCACTGTGTCTGGACTACAAGGTCCTGCTCTACATTTCCACTCTCAAGCCTATCTGGACATATGACTCCCAGTTGTGGGGGAACGCAGCAGCAACATAGACATCATACAGAGCGCACAATCAAAAATCCTGAGTACTGGGCACCATGGTATATTCGCAACCAAAACATTATAGGCATCTCGGCAAAAAAATGAAATAGGCAAACAAAAAGCGATCTACAATAAAAAACTTACTGCGCACACAAATCATCTTGCAAGAGGCTTGACTCGGGTTTCCAACAGAACCCGCCAACAACGAAAAGACCTTCCAACGCAGCAATAATTTTCAGAACCATTTAACTTTGTGTTTGATACAGTTGTTGTTAGTCTCGAAAACGAGAAGATTCAATAAATAACCGAAAAGTATAAAAAAAAAATATGTCAAATGTTGCTAAGAACATGTTGAGCAACACTACGTGCGCTCTTAACATACAAGAAGAAGCATACACAGAAACTTTATCGTTTATTAACTTCCATGATCATATCCAATTTTACTCAAATTTTCTGAAAACGTCCGTGAATGACTACTTATTTATTTTATCTATTTACTTTAAGCTGAAAATCACGACTATAGCTTATATAAAGTGGGAGTGGCCAAATTTTAAAACAAACTTAATCTGCGTGCAACAGAATCCAATGTTGTCACAAAATTTGGTAACTCTAGCTCTTATAGTCTCTGAGATCTGTTGTTTCACACGGACGGACAGACGGACAGATGGACATGGCTAAATCGACTCGGATGGGATGCTGATCAAGAATATATATACTTTATGGGGTCGGAGGTGCCTCCTTCTGCCTGTTACATACATTCTCGGTTGGCACTAACTTATATTATCCTTGTACCCTATATATAGGAGTATACAAATTTGCAAAAAAATTAGCTCCGGGAGGGATTCCCACTCCAGCTTTCCGGTTTCTAAGCATACGCTCTAACCTCTAAGCCTCTAAGATCCATAGAAAAGAATGGCTAAATTTAAAGTGGACACACTGCCGAAGTGTTTTTTAGAGCTCTCGACACTCGTGTTTGTTTTTCCTACGTCGTCCAATAGGCAAGGGGGCCTATTTATAAATTCTGACAGACGGGTTCACATCTTGGTTAACGCGGTTCGTGTTCTAGAAATTTGAGTATGCCATTAATTAGTTTATTTACTACTTTATCTGATTTATTAACCATTTATCGGAGACGATTCAACTATTTACAAATGCTAATTTTTTAAGGTTTTTATACCATTGCAGGGTATTATAATTTTGTCCAGAAGTTTGGAACGCAGTGAAGGAAGACTCTCCGAGTGAAGGAAGACTCTCCGATCCCATAAAGTATATATATTCTTGATCGGCATCACCACCTGAGACGATCTATCCATATCCGTTCTGTCCGTTGCTACGCAAACTAGTCTTTCAGTTTTTGAGTTATCTGAATGAAACTTTGAAGATAGTTTTCTTTTTATTGCAGCTAGTATATATTTCGGAAGGCCGGAATCGGACCACTATATCTTAAAGCTGTCATAGTAACTATAGGGCAAAAATATTATATTTTCGCTATTTTTGAAGATATTGGGATCAAATTAAATATATGATCCTATAATTATATTATAGCTATACGTTTTTAATTTCAATAATATCGGACCGCTATTTCTTATAGCTGCCATAGGAATGATCTGAATATTGATGAAAACAAATTAGAGCTTCTGTTTCTCAACGTATTTATAAAACTACAAGATAAAGCTGTTTTTACGGTTATAGAATTACAGTTTTAATTTCATTAAGATCGGACAACTATATAGCTGCCATAGAAGCGATCGGTTGATTTATACAAAAAGGTAAAACGTAAAATGTGTAGGTAAATGTTATAAAATGTAAAAATTTCGACATTTTTTTAATTTTATCAAAATGGATCGACTTATTGATCCAATTGCAGACTGCATGGTCATAGAAACTTCGGCTTACCGAAGCTAGCTTCCTTTATTGTTTCAGAAGTAGTCCTCATACTGTAAGACCGATTTCATAGAAAAAACCGTCTTTCCTGACTAAGGAACTAACTTCGGTAAGCCGAAGTTTGTATACCCTTACAGTAAATTGAATGAGTGAATATCCATAAATTTTGGTAAAATTGAAAAAATAATAATACCTATTTGATAAAATTTACCGATCTTAATAAAATTAAAACTCTAATTCTGAAATCGTTTATACGTCGAAATATGTTGAAAAACAGATAAGTTCGAATTTTTTTCAAGTAATTTCCCGATCGTCATAGCAGCTATGTGATATATTCGGCCGTTCTAGCATATAAACTGCTTATTACTACTAACACTATGATAAAATTTTCAATATAGATAGCTCAAAAAGTGAGACTAGTTTGCTTAGAAATCGACAGACAGACGGACATGGCTAGATCAACTCGGCTGGTAATGCTGATCAAGAATATATATACTTTATGGGGTCGGAGATGCCTCCTTCACTGCGTTGCAAATATCTTGGGAAAATTATAATACCCTCTGCAAGGGTATAATATAAAATGTACATATGTATCTGTGAGGCAGAATAGCCCAGTCGGACCTTGTAGAACGGGTTGTTCAACAACGGTTCTCTGCAACGGTTCTATCTGCCGCCAATTCTAGCTCAAAAATGGCTAGAACTATGATATAATGCATATTAGATGTGTGCAATAACAAGTGTTCTTTTGTTGGTATATTAGAAGCGAAGAAATGAGTTATAAAATAAATATTATGTGCAACTGTCACTTCTCTAAGAACGCATAAATATACGTTATTTTTGAACTAAATTACCCGAGCGCTTCCCGAACGGTCGGCTTTTTTTTTTATAGCTTTGGGTCCGTGCAATCGTAGCTTCTCTTAAAACGCATAAATATGCATTCTATCGGAAACCAGCATTAATTGTTGTTTTTTATTCTCTGTCTCTTTCATATACACTCCGTTTCACTTGAATAGCACACACAATTTTTCATAATTAATTGATCATCTCTCAGCAATTGCTTGATCTAATGCAATGATTGTTGCTGTTTTTTATTCGTCTCCTTATCTACTCTCTTCCAACAAAAATTGGAAGTCTGGAAATGTACCGTTTAAATTTACCGTAATTTTCTTTTCAACTTGCTTCGATAATTAGCACCTTTTTTGTTTCACTTGAATAGCACATTTTAGATTTAGTGTCATTTCAGCAGCCAAGGAGTTTGAATCATAAACGTTTTTTAATTAATTTGTGAATTTTAAACATAATTTAATCATTTTGTGCAATTATGGGTCGTGGAACATCACTAAGTCACAAAGAACAGATCCAAATACAAAGCTATATTGATTGTGACCTTTCTGTATCTAATATAGCGAAAAAATTAGGAAGAAGCAGAAAAGTCGTATACAATTTTATCAAGAACAAACAAAACTATGGAAAAAATATGAAAGGTCGCCAAAGTAGTGTTCTTAGCGACACAGATAAGCGTGCGATTCTGCGGGAAGCCTCAAATTCTCATTACTCTGTGAGCAAGATAAGGGCAAAAGAAGGTGTTGACGAGAGCAAAACTACTGTTTGGCGAGTTATTTTGAAAGCTAAACATCTTAAACGTTAGAAACTTAAAAAAACACCGCTTAACCCCAAACGAAAGGAAGCACGGTTGACCCTTTGCCGCGTCAATATGTCATGGTGTAACGAGTGAAAGCGCGTAGTTTTTTCTGATGAAAAAAAGTTCAATTTGGAGGGGCCAGATGGCTACAATTATTATTTTCATGATCTGAGGAAAGAGACGCATCAATTGAAGCGTTTACATAGTCGAGTAGGCGGAATTATGGTTTGGGGAGCCATATCTTACTATGGGACTTGTGAACTCCAATTCTTATCCTCAAACATGAATGCAAAAGCGTATCTAAACGTCCTTGAAAAAGCTTTTCCACCATTGCAAAATTTTTTCAATCATTTGCCTTGGACATTCCAGCACGACAATGCCCCAATACATACTGCACGTTTTGTAAAATCTTTTTTAAAAGATAAAAATGTTGAAACTCTGAACTGGTCACCATACTCGCAGGATCTGAATATAATTGAAAATGTTTAGGGATGGCTGGCTAGAAAGGTTTATGAGTCTGGCAAACAATTTTCAACAAAAGAATTATTATTATTTAAATTAACAAATATATATATATTAATACTCAATATTGAAGAAAAACACATTTCCTAATATTTAAGTTCGTTAAATATAAATACTTTAAAAAAAAAGAAGTGATATTCATGTGAAACAAAATTGTTGTGGAATTTTTTAAGTTTTTAAGTTTTTTGGTTAACATTTATTAATTGTTAATTTAATTTAAGTTTTGTTACTTTTCTTATATTTAAAATTGATTACACTATAAATAGAAACTTAAACATCAGCGAGTTTTCTTTTTGGTTAAAAGATTTCAAGATTTGAAATTGCATATAAAAGTGTGATATTCAAGTGAAACGCAGTGTAAGTGCAATCGTCGCTTCTCTTAGAACGCATAAATATGTATTTTATCGGAAACCAACGTTTGTTGTTGTTTGCGGTTATATTTTTTTTTCATATCACTGCGATCGTCGCTTCTCTTAGAACGTAAAAACATGCATTATTTCGGAAACCATCATTTGAAACATAAAAAAGGAAAGAAACGCACAAACAAATAAGAAGAAAAGATAATGAAAAAACACGCGCTTAGGTTTTTCGTTTTCTTTGTTACTTGCTTCAGTTGTATTAAGAAATTAGCTTGACGCAGTTGTGAAATTCATTATAATAAGTATGCAAGGTAAGCAAAACATAATATAATACAATACATAAGTTAATTCATTCCAGTTTCAGATATATTAACAAAATAAGGTAAGCAATTGCCCTAATAAAATAAATAATATATTACTTTTATTTCAGATCTGGTATGGGTAATTTTCTATTAAACCGGCCCCTTCCAAAAAATTAAAAAAAATAACCATATATAGGGGGTGCTTCAACGTACATTTGGGTATACAAATTATGGGTAATTCTCTATTAACGAAGCCCCTCCCAAAAAAAAAAAACGTAGATAGGGGGTACTTCAACTGTTGGGGGCGCTCTTAGTTTAGCCACAACAAATCTTTAAAGTTTTGCCTAATTCCCATTCAAAATGCTAGCAAACACGCACACTGACAAATTATGAATACACAAAATTCAAGTGCCTGTCTGTGTGCTCGTCGCGGTACAGTGGTCTGTGAAGCTTAAAATGTTTGTCAAATTGTGTAAATACTGTGTCTACATATATTGTGGACACTTTTCACACTTTAAATACACTTATGCGTGAAACATAAATAAATCAAAAATTTTACAACGTAATATACGTAGTAATTAACATTTTTTTATTTTTTTTATTTCAATATTAAGATTATATTATATATCAAATTATAAAGGACCTTCCATGTCCTTATTTTCGTTAATCAAAACAAACAATAATTAATTACTAAACCAATTATAAGTATTTTTAGGTACGCACTTAATTTGTATACATATATACATAAATACTTTGGTTAATTTCTGTATCCAAGTGGCAATGTTGCTAAATAATATTATACATCCATTTCTAAGACGTCGGGATCCAAAAGTTATAATATAACAAAATCGGGATTGAGAAGGATGGTATGAAAGAAGAATATGCAAAGTATCGCGCGCGCGATTTTTTTTTTCAAAAAAATTTCTCGTCTGCGGCGCTACTTTGCGTTCTCTTTTACCTAATGTTCATAACAATACTCTTCTTTTACCTCATCAAACTTTAAGTCCATTTGTATAATATTCTTCTTCTTAGGATCATAAAGTTTTCCAACGGCCTTGAAAATTTGATGCAGCCGCTCAGGATAATCCGGGAATGTCTTAAAAAATTAAGGTTAAACTTCAAAAATGAATTGCGACTAAAATGTACGTCTTAATATTAAATAGTCGTTAATTACTAAGTATTTTACGTTGTAAAATGTTTTTTTTTTTATATTTCACGCATAAATGTATTCAAAGTATGCAAAGTTTCGACATATATAGTATTTAAGCTAAGCACAATTTGACAAAAATTTTAAGCTTCACAGACCACTGTACCGATCACACAGACAGGCGCTTGTCATTGTGCGCGTGTTTGCGTAGCAACGGTTTCCAAGCACATTTTGTATGGGAATTAGGCAAAACTTTAAAGATTTATTGTGGCTAAACTAAGAGCGTCCCCAACATAATTTTGATACCCAAATGCTAGTTGAAGTACCCCGTATGATTTTTTTTTTTTTTTTTTTTTTTTTTTTTTGAAGGGGCTCCGTTAATAGAGAATTACCAAAAACATTATTATTTTCAATATAATTGCAGGATTTCTTCACTAATCACATACAAGATTTTACTGTACGAATAAGTTAACCTATATATATTACGAGTACACTTCAAATCGAATAAAATAAATATTTTTAAATATATTTTTATTGCTGTTTTAATGGTTATTAATGCATTCTCACCGAACGGTTCTTTATGTATGCTACAGATGTGTTCTTAATTGCGTCCTTCATAACAGTTCTATAACTGTTATCAATGGGTTATTTTAATGCGGTATTTTGCAGATAGATACATTGCTACAGAACCGTTATTGATGTATGCTGCAGATGGGTTATATAACGCTTCATTTAGAAACTAAAGTTGGAAGCGAAACCCGAAGATTGCCGAATAATATACGTTATTTATATGTTGCGAAAGAACTGTTGCAGCATACAAAAAAAAGAACAGTTGTTTCCGTGTTTCACCCCATACAAATCTGAAAGCAAGACTGCAGGTATAGAGAATCCATTCTTTACTCGCAGAGAACACATAGAACTGAACTAAGATTTCGTTTTCGGCACTAAGCTGCAAAATATATAGGCTTGAAACTAAAGACTTCTAACAGCGTGACGAAAACAAAATTTTCTTAATTATATGATAAAGATAAAAAGATCAAATTAATCTTCACATTTGAAAAAACTTGTCGAGTTGAAGTTCCTATCGTCACTTGTATCTCACCTTGTTGAAAGGTGTTTTTGCTAGATACATAAGTATGTATGTGGGAACTTCCTATCACTTTCTGTGTTTGTGTGCTTGTGTGTACAGATGCACAGATGTAGAATCATCAACAAATTGTTCACATACTTGCGGCGTTTCAGTTCGTTTTTTCTGTGGTTTTGGTGGTATGGATGGTGCCGTTTTCCTATTAAGAACTGTATTTTGCTGTTGTTGTCGAATATTGTCAATCAATTCAGCAACTTTGCCATGTTTAATACCAATAATAGTATCCGCAGAACTTTTTGCTGGGTGTTGCTTGTGATGCTCCATGGAATCCATTGAAAAATGTATTTAATATCCACTTCTTGATATTTATTTATTTTATAAGATAAATTAAAATAATTAATACAATTTATATCGGGAAGTCCATAACCCAACTCACGTTTAAGTTTTTGTTTACTATTTATTTATAGTATCTTTCGGCAAAGATATGAGTGCAGTCACTCGCCGATAACGATAAAAAATACTGTACCAAAAACGAATATTTCAGTATTTCAAGTTCAGAAATACCATTGATATGCCGTTTATTTTAATTGGGGTGTTCCCTATACGACTAAAAGTCAATTCACACTACAGTATGAATTTGCCGTGGCAAATTTTCTCCAAATCTTCCACCATCCATTTGTGATGTTTCTATCTCAGTCTATTACCCAGTATTCCCGGTATTCGATATTTTAAGCCAAATTCACACAACAGTGGTCTTCAAAGGAACGATAAGAAGATGACAAAAAATGGAATTCGTCTTCACATTGCCCGACCAAGTGCAAAGTGGAGTCATATCCAAATAATATTATTTAATAAAGAGGTAAATTTAATTGAAATTGCATGCTACAAAAAAGTTTTAATATGAAATATAGTAAACTAAAGATCAATGATGGAGTATGATGGTATGATGATGGGTTTCGTTGCTCAGTTCCCACTCTTCTTTCAGGGTATCCACCTATAAACCGCGCCACTAGGATTAAAAGTCGATTTTACAGTTGTATCCGACGAAACACCTTACGATGGAAGCTATTAAACTTTTGCTTTTGCTGGAATATCATCTTATTACACCTTACACCTTGCGCAGGACAGCTGCTGCTGTTGCTGTCGTTAGACTGCTATTGTGCTCCCTGCTATTTCTGCTCTGTATTGTGGCCATGTCGGTGAGACGGGCAGTGGGCAGGAATATTTCTGCGTTGTGAATATTGGTAAAACAAAAATATCGAATACGGGCTGGGAAAGAGCCTGAGACAGGAACATCACAAATGAATGGTTGAATATTTTGAGAAAATTTGGCACGGCAAATTCAAACGCACCGTCACACAGTGGTCGCTGCCATAGGCCATAAATCAAAAAATTGATTTTGAGCTATTCCAACGAACCCCAATTTTTCGAACAGCTGACTGTCCAAACTTAGCGACACAATATCGTTTGTTTGGCATTTCTAACGGGACTATCTAAAAATAGAACGAAAAGAGCGAGTACGTGTTTACGTATTTACAATTTGCCAGCAGTGAAGTGCAACAACCCAAATTAAAAAAAGGCAAATTAATTATAAGACACCCGTAAAATCAATAGAACTCAATTGAATATTGTTCATAGTGGTATATACTTTATTTATACAGATACATATATAATTAATTTGTGCTGTGTCTTGTCTATATCTTTTTTTAAAGAAGTGCGTCTTTTTTAGTTTGTATTTGTTGTCCATTACATAGTTTAGGTAAAGTTTTAAGTGTTTTCCCCCGTTGCCCCCCAATGAAGTACACATTATATTATTTATTAATATTTATAGATTATAAAAATGTTTACTTCAGCTGCGACAACCTGCGTCTGCAGATTTGCCAATGCAAAATTCAATATAACCTCTTTTATTTTCCAGCAGGTCTATCTAGGAGGCACTCACTTTTTTGTTCTGTGTCTGTTATGTTGTTATTGCCGTTGTAGTTTGTTGTTGTTTTTGCGTTATTTGTTATGTGTTTTATGTTTTTAGATTATTTTTTTGTTTGATTATTTAATTATTTTCTCAGGTACCCAAATTGAAAGCGAGTATACTCGAAATTATGTTTTTATACCCGGTACCCATAGGGTACAAGCAAAGACTCTTTAATTATTAAGATGAGTAACGCTATACGATTTTTTTGCACACGTTATTTTCGGGCTGGCTCTAGGAGCTGGCTCTAGGCTCTCTTGAAATTTTGCTCTCTCGAATTTTTGTCTCTCGCACACATATACAGCCACATCCTACGACCGTATGCCCAGTCGGACCTTGTAGAACGGGTTGTTCAACAGAACGCATCTGCAACGGTTTTATATGCTGCCAATTCTAGCTCAGAAATGGCTAGAACTATGAAATAATGCATATTAGATGTGTGCAATAACAAGTGTTCTTTTGTTGGTATATTAGAAGCGAAGAAATGAGTTATAAAAGAAATATTATGTGCAACTGTCGCTTCTCTAAGAACGCATAAATATACGTTATTTTGGAAGTAAATTACCCGAGCGCTTCCCGAACGGTCGGTTTTTTTTTATAGCTTCGGGTCCGTGCAAACGTCGCTTCTATTAGAACGCCTAAATATGCCTTATTTTGGAAACCAACATTTGTTGTCTTTTTTTCTCTTCATATAAGTGCAATCGTCGCTTCTCTTAGAACGCATAAATATGTATTCTATCAGAAACCAACGTTTGTTGTTGTTTGCTGTTCTATTTTTCGTTCATATCACTGCGATCGTCGCTTCTCTTAGAACGTAAAAAGATGCATTATTTCGGAAACTACCATTTGAAACGAAAATAAGAGAATAAAAAAGGAAAGAAACGCACAAACAAATAAGAAGAAAAGAGAATGAAAAAACACGCGCTTGGGTTTTTCGTTTTCTTTGTTACTTGCTTCACTTGTATTAAAAAATTAGCTTGACGCAGTTGTGAAATTCATTATAATAAGTATGCAAGGTAAGCAAAATAATATAATACAATACATAATATAATAATAATAATATAATACAATACATAAGTTCAGATATATTAACAAAATAAGGTAAGCAATTGCCTAATAAAATAAATAATATATTACTTTTATTTCAGATCTGGTATGTATACGTAAATATATAAAATATAATATTTATCATTTCAGATTTTATTTATTTATAGGTCATAATATGATAACATTTTTATTTCAGATAATATTTGCGATTTACGGTGAGTGTTTATAATATTACTTTCCCATATTATTAAAAAACATTATTATTATTTTCAATATAATTGCAGGATTTTTTCACTAATCACATACAAGATTTTACTGTACGAATAAATTAAACTATATATATTATGTGTATACTTCAAATTGAATAAAATAAATATTTTTAAATACATTTTTATTGCTGTTTTAATGGTTATTAATGCATTCTCACCGAACGGTTCTTTATGTTCTTAATTGCTTCCTTAACAGTTCTATAACTGTTATCAATGGGTTATTTTGAAGCGGTATTTTGCATGAAAGATACATTGCTACAGAACCGTTATTGATGTATGCTGCAGATGGGTTATATAACGCTTCTTTTAGAAACTAAAGTTGGAAGCGAAACCCGAAGATTGCCTGGTTGCTTCCAACAAGCACAGTTCTATGCATTCTCTGCGAGTAAAGAATGTATTCTCTATACCACGGGTCTTCCTTTCAGATTTGTATGGGGTGAAA
>VNKF01011160.1:0-15700 GCA_008044355.1 Drosophila lacteicornis
TTTTTTCTTAAGATGTGGTAAACTGTTTCATCAGTACATCGTTGATATGTATGCCAAAATAGAAACTGAATGTCTTAATTTTATTTGTTTTAACCAAGCAAGAATAAGATCTGAAGAATATATTCATTTGCAAGATGCGATAGTGAATGATGCTAAACTCGGCATTAAAATTGCCATTGAATGTACAGGTGATTGAATATTTACAATATGTACAATATTTCGAGAAATTCCGCTATGGCCAAAATTTTCCGATTAACGTCAATAATTTTATGGGATGAGTGTACAATGGCGAATAAAAAATTACTGGAAGCATTTAATCGAACAATGCAAGATTTACGTGGTAATCAAAAGCTTTTTGGTGGTGCTTTGAAATAACTGTCAGGGGATTTTCGTCAAACATTGCCGGTTATTCCTAGATCAACATCTGCTGATGAAATAAATGCCTGTTTGAAGTCATCAGTTCTTTGGAGATATGTAAAAAAATTGACGCTGAACATTTATATTCGTACACCTATAAAATGATCCAGCTGCCCGTGAGTTTTCAAAACAATTGTTAGAAATTGGTGATGGCAAAATACAAACCGATCATACCGAAGGATTGATCGCTATACCGAACAATTTTTGTACAATTGCACAATCAATAGATGAATTGATTGAATATTTTTTTGCCAATATTCTTCAAAATTAAACAAATCATGATTGGTTAAGAGAACGCGCCATTTTAGCACCAAAGAACATTCATATCAATGCCATTAATTTTAAAATTCATGCGAAACTGCCAGGTGTAGTCATGACATATAAATCAATTGACAGTGTTATGAATCAAGATGATGCAACAAATTTTCCAGTTTAATTTTTAAATTCATTGGGACCTGGTGGTATGCCACCGTATTGCTTGAATCTGAAAGTTGCACAAAACCTAAGTAATGGCACCAGATTGGCAGTAAAAAAGTTATTGATTTGATTGAAGCTAATATCTTGTCAGATAAATCAAAAGGAGAAGTTTGTTTCATACCACGTATCCCTATGATTCCAACTAATATGTCATTTGAGTTCAAACGATTGCAATATCCTGTGAGGTTATCAATTGTGATGTCTACCAACAAGGCCGAAGGGCAAACACTTAACGTTTGCGGTGTGAATTTGGAAGAATCGTGTTTTTTACTTGGCCAACTTTATGCTGCGTGTTCCAGAGCCGGTACCCCCAGCCGTTTGTTTAGTTATACTCAAGATGGAAAAACCAAAAAATATTGTTTTTCCGAATGTTTTGAATTAAATTTAATATACTTTTTGTTGTTTAAATAAATGAATTTATATTTTATTATATACGTAGCAAAGCACGTACCGGGCCGCTAGTTGCCTATAATTAATTAATATCATTTTCTGATATATGTTTAATTTTGTTAGCTTTTCTTCTATTAGAATAAGCTATTTTCCGCTTAAATTCCTTCAGCACTAGTTAATATCCACAGTTACGGGATACAAAATTGCCTCTGCGTAAGAGCGAGATAGCAAACTGTAACAGTTATTTGCAAGCAAAACGGTGAGCTGTGGTATTACAGCTTGCTATCTCGCTCAATTTCGCCGATTTTCGTGACGATCCTGATTCGGTTTTACTCCGACCCCGAAAATCCATGTTTCACTTCAAAAACCTGTTTTTGACGGGAAGAACGATTAAAAACAGCAAAAAAAAATTGGAAAAAAAAAACATTAAAAAATCCAGTTTTCTAACGCGTCTATTTGTTTCTTTTATTTAGCATAGAATGGAAATTTAGTCGTAGTTTTCTTATTGTTATATTATTATCATAGTACATATGTATATAATTTCATCGATGCTTGCAGCTCTTCCTCTCTTCATACGATTTTTACGTATACGAAATATATGTACTATATACGTATTTTATAATTTGATTTCACGGGAAAAAAACGACTCTGGCAACACTGTTGAGTACTAAGATGAATGGAAACGGTTAAAACGGTTAGCATATCGCACCAATAAACATCTGTCAAACGTCTGTTACGTCTTTTATCAATTCCACATTGTCCTCACGGCTTCGTGCCGTGGTACTCAATTCTGCCAGCCAGGTGTTCACGTTCGATAATCAGAGGGCGAAAGAGATATTGACGTGACTTTCACTAATGAAGCTGGTAGTAATTGGGCATCATATGACTGGAAAGTAGATCAATGGGATTTAAGTGACCATAACATGATCACTGTTAAGATGACACCTAGCCCAGGTGCTGCAGTTGAGAGCCATGCTCCTGTGCCGCAATGGAAACTCTTTAATGTTAATTGGCGGAGATTTGGTCAGGAAATCATGATTGCCACAAAGAGGAGCCATGGTCTAGAGGAAACATCACTGGATTGCCAAGTATCTACACAGCGCTCGCTTGTATACAACGTGTGCGATCGGGTACTGGGACGCAGAGCGCCGGGGACCAAAAGGAAAATAATATGGTGGACTCCTGAACTGAGGCGTAGACTACAGAGCGCACATCGTAATGGTACCAATGATGCGGTACAACTTGCATTGAGTTTGAGATTTATATCAGCCCAATACAAGAAACTCATCCTGACAGTGAAAGAGCAAAACTGGCGAGACTTTGTGGGACAGCACAGAAATTATCTATGGGGTCACGTCCACCGGATTTGCCGAGGTCGTAAGAAAGCTACTGAAATTGGATCGAGTCGAGTGTACTTCTTAATAGCTTTTTCCCAGCTGCGCAGCAGATTTCAAACATAAATATTCCAGATTTTTCTCCCCTGGATCTTGCAGCCTCATAAGTTGGTGTCTGTATCACTAGGTTAAAGAGCAGGCGCTCTCCCGGTATGGATGGGATCACAGGAGGGATCGTTAAAGAGGTATGGCGGGCTATCCCTCAATATCTAGCGAAATTATACTCCCGCTGCCTTAAAGAAGGATATTTTCTGACCGAATGGAAACAGCCGAGAGTGATATCATTGATTAAGGGACCTGATAAGGACAGGAGAAATCCTGCCTCTTATCGTGGCATCTGCCTCTTACCGGTGTTTGGAAAGGTACTGGAGAGAATCATGGTTAATCGACTAAGGGATATTTTTCCGGCTGGCAGTATATGGCAATTCGGATTCACTGCAGGACGCTCCGTGGAAGATGCTTGGAGGCATGTCATGGAAAAAGTTGATGAGACCTCTGCGAAATATGTACTTGGAATCTTTGTTGATTTTAAGGGAGCTTTCGATCACGTTGAGTGGAATGCAGTCCCTGATCGGCTTATCGACTCTGGCTGTCGAGCTGTCGCTTGTGGAAAAGCTTTTTCTCTGGCCGGAGCGCAAGTATTGTCAGCAGCCATGGAGTGGCCACAGTCCCTGTCACAAGGGGCTGCCCTTAGGGATCTATTAGCGTCCCATTTATATGGAATTTACTAATGGATATCCTGCTCCAGAGCTTAGAGCTACATTGTGCTCTGAGTGCATATGCAGACGACTTGCTGCATCTAATTGCTGCATCTAATCTGAACTTGAGCGGAAAGGTGAGCAGATGATGACCATTGTAAAAGAATGGGGAGAACAAGTTGGAGTGAGTGTTTCCACCAGTAAAACGACCATTATGTTGCTGAAAGGGAAACTATCCTCTACAAGGCACCCAACAGTACCATTTGGAGATAGTGGCCTACCATACGTTGATAGATGCCGGTACCTCGGCATCACAATCGGTGAACGGCTGAGTTTTCACCCGCACATCTCTGCTTTACGAGATCGGATAGCTGGAGTTACAGCGGCATTAAAGCGTGTGCTACGAGTTGATTGCGGTTTCAGTCCTCGAGCCAGGCGTGCCATATATGCTGGACTCATGGTGCCTTGTGCATTGTTTGGTGCCTCGATCTGGTACACTATGGCGAAAAAAATTGAGTCTAGAGATCGCCTCTTATCATGACAAAGACTTGTGCTTTTGGGATGCTTACCAGTTTGCCGGATTGTATCCACAGTGGCACTACAAGTGCTTGCTGGTGTCCCTCCAATGGATCTCGACGCGATTCGCGTTGCGACCAAATACAAGTTGAAGAAGGGAATTCCTCTGGGTGAATGGGTCTGGCTACATAATCGGGACATGTCTGTGATGGATTTGAAATGCAAGTTGGCATTGGTCGACGAATGTCTACTAAATGAGTGGCAACTGAGATGGGTAAATGCGTCACACGGCGAAGTAATGCGTAATTTCTCCTAACAGGTCACGGTTCGCTAAATGCATTTCTTCACCAAAGGAAACCTACGAACTCATCTCAATGCCTATGTGATTGGGAGTGGGAAGACGCAAACCACATACTTTGTGTTTGTCCGCTCTATTTGGATTTGCGCGATTTAGATTCTCTTGGAACTGTTCGAACACAGAGAGGCTGGAATGTAGAGGGAATAAAGGAGACCCCTGAACGGATGAGACTCCTAGATGCATATGCCGAAGCCGTATTTCCTAGACGCAAAAATCCAATTAGGTAATATGGGTTATTAGTCACAGGTTAAATCAAAACCAATTCTTCTGCTGTGTGGTTAGCAGTTGAGAATACTACCACAGTTCACCATTGCTTGTCGTAGGAGGCGACTAATATGGTAAGGGTGACCTATTCGAGCTTGCCGGAGCCAAAGGGGTGAGGCCCACCGAGCCTGTAATTTCGGTACCACGGGTTAAGCAGTGCTCCAAGTCTGCTCATTGAGGTAGGCCCCCTTGTGGGAGTATCGTGGTGGCTGTGGTTAATACCCAAATCGCGGGTAGAGCCCTTGGGCCCGACGTGGAGTTGCGTTATACAACCTGGTGCTGTGACTATTAGATCAGTAGAGATGTTTGATAGATCTCGCCCCTCACATAAGGGAGTGCACGCCCGACAAACGTGCACTCGAATTTGTACCGGGGTGGTCGCTATGTATTTACTATAGCTTCTAAACCGGGGCGGTTGGCTGGCGCTTAATCCAGACACGTGCATTATGTACTCACTTGTGGGTACATTCGAATGCTGTGGTTATAATCCCTTCAGTGTAGAACACGCCACATAAAATAAAAGAGGAGGGATCCGATTCTCACTGTCCTCACGGCTGTCGAAGCGCTACAACCGAGCAGTGACTTCACCCTTCTCCTACATGTTGCTCACGAAATATATGTAATTGATATATTTCGCTTACGGAATCATAGCTGTTTATTAGTGCGTTCTGCTAACTGTATTACCCGTTTCGCGCACGAAATTCCGTTCATCTTAGTACCCAACCAAACGAAATACCACAAAATTCGTCTTTCTACTCTTTTCGTTCATTTCATTTTTTAAATTAAGTTTTTCGCTTATGGATTTTTTTTTTCATTTATCTTAGTACTAGCCTTTATATGAGAATTAACACATAAAAGACATTTTTATTGTGCTTTTATTGACAATTTTATTGAATATTATTTTATTGGCGGCGATTACGTTGGCGCCACTATTATTTTCCTTCAACACCCTTGCGGTGCATTATATTAATAATACGCCCAATCAAATGCGTTTGAATTAATTTCTCAGCATAAAGTTTGTTTGTAAAGTTTGTTTCAAAACACAGCTGGAAATACAAGTCAGTGTGACCCCATTTGACCATTTTCTTTATTTTCTTTGGTCACACTGGTTCCCGAACGAAAGAATTCACAATTTCGCTCACGGAATTCCGTAAGCGATTTTCGTTGATGTTAGTACCAGCCTTTAGATTTGCTGCAAACATATATATATTTTCAATCCAAAATCTTTAAAAACATAGTAAATCGGATCCGGATCGTTCCTATGGCAGCTATAAGATATAGCGGTCAAATTTGGATGAAATTTAAAATATTCACTGTGGACGGCAGTCCACGTAGTAACGATGAGCACCGAGACTGTGGTGCGCAATGAGACTACTATATACAGCCGTAGAATAGAAAATCTGCTACGATAGTCCGATCAGAACCATTTATATCTTGATCGAAAGGTATTCTAAACCTCTTTGTAAATGCATACTAAGATTTTTATACCCGGTACCCATAGGGTACAAGGGTATTATAAGTTTGTGCCAACAGAGAATGTATGTAACAGGCAGAAGGAGGCATCTCCGACCCCATAAAGTATATATATTCTTGATCAGTATCACCAAGCGAGTCGATTTAGCCATGTCCGTCTGTCCGTCTGTCCGTCCGTGTGAAACAACAGATCTCAGAGACTATAAGAGCTAGAGTTGCCAAATTTGGTGACAACTTTGGAATTTGTTGCACGCAGATCAAGTTTGTTTTCAAATTTGTCCACGCCCACTTCCGCCCCTCAAAATCATAAAAACGTTAAAGTTAATAGATACAATAAATTAAGACGGACGTTTCCTGAAAACTTCAATAAAATCGGATGATAAACATGGGAGATATAAGCAATAAGGTTTGAATTTTAACACACCGCCCTAAGGCACTGCTGTTGCAAGCTGTAGCCGACAGGTGGCGCATTCGAGCCTTGGCCGTGTGATATAATGGCGCCAATGTATGTATGTACAATTTTAATTTGCCTTTTAGTGTGAAGCGCAAACGTTTAGGTACCGGGTATCTCACAGTCGAGCACAGTCGACTGTAGCTTTCTTACTTGTTCAAAAACAGATTAGTTTAGGAGAAATGAGAGTGAAAGTGCGAAATTGCAAATTTTGAAAATTGGAGCTATTGGGGCCGGTGGTGCAAAAATACACAAAAATGTTAATGTTGTTGTAATCTAGCTTTAAATACGCGTTGAATGACACCTCGATCATCCTGATCCGATACTCCGTTCAAAAAATATTCAATTAACAAGATTTTAACGGCCTTTCCGAAATGAAAACGTTTGTCCTGTTGTTTGTCTGTCTGTCGATAGTTATTTAAACAAAAATATTTAAAAAGTTTTTAATTAGTTTCAAAATCGGCACGCTGCCTGTTTTGCCTTTTTTATTTTTTCAGCTAAGTGCCGATTTTGAAACTAATTAAAAACTTTTTAAATATTTTTGTTTAAATAACTATTAATCGTCACAAAATTTGGTATCAGAAATTTTTTGAGTTGAAGGTTCCGTCGTCACTTTAATCTCACCTCTTTAAGAGGTGTTTTTATTTGATTGAATTAAAAGACCATTTATTAAGTTTTAATCCGATAGCTTTACAAACAACGAAAATCGGCTTATTTGGTCTGAGCGTTCCTAGTGCAGCTATATGATACAGTGGTCCGATCTGGCCCGTGCTGATTTATATACAATAAGAATAGAGAGAAGACTATCTACAAAGTTTCATTCATATAGCTCAAGAGCTGAGAGACTAGTTTGCGTAGAAACGGACAGACGGATATGGCCAAATCGACTTGTCTGGCTTCCGTCACTGCGTTACAAACTTCTGACTTAAATAAGTATATACTTAATAAGTTTCTTGCTCTTATACAAATTCACGATCAACTTAGCCTTTATATTCGTTTGAATAAAAATCTTCATCGTAGTCTGCTAATTCGAGAAATGTCAAGTAATGAGAGACAAGCCGGTTGTAACCTAGCTCATGATACACCTTGGATTTTGGGTCAGATTCGCGTCCACCAGCATTGACTCTTGGTGTTTGCCGCACTCCCTGCCATTCACAAATCTCAACCTGCACATCCAGCTTATCTGTTTTGTGGGGAGCGTGGCCAGAGGCAGGCATGCCGAGGTCCTGGCACTTCTGAAAAACTGCACATCAGGTCGTGATCGCGAAGCATGCGACCAAGGAACTGAAAATCCAGTCGCGAATACGGTGTCCTTGTGATCTTCTTCAACTTAAGCTTGAGGTCAAACAACACAGCCTCGTCGCACAGTGGTCGGGCTTGTATGGAGCGAGCGGCCAAAAATTCTTCTAGTGTAGATACAAATTTAATTTTTTTTTTCCAAAATTCTATAAAAATATAATAAATAAAACAAAAAAAAAACAAAACCAACTATTGAAGTTACACCCCTTGCTATAAATCAGCATATCAAAACTTTAGACAGAATAATAATTTTGTTATTATTGTATTATTCTAAAAGATCAAAAACATATTTATTAAAAAGTGACTTCGTTTTAGGTGGTAACTTTCGGTGTCCTGTTATAAACGGATCCGATGAAAGGAGTAGACGATTGAGTAGGTCTTCATTTGTTGCTTCTCGGGACGTTTTTCTTGCATGCTGCAGACGAAATTATTTTATGTCCTTATTTCTTGCATCAGCAGCTTTCTCCGACAATTCCCCAATCGACACCAGAGCGTTTTAAATTATGGATGGTCCATGAATTAAAATCTTATAAACGGTAGGCGGAAGGTAGTACCACGAATATGTCCTTGTCAAATCAACGGCTATTTGGAGTGCAAATGTCCTAAATTTTTCAACATTAATTTTATACCCAGAATTTAGTGCTTGCAATATTGCTGCACATCGTTCAATAAGGTCCTCATCTAGGCCTGTAACTTTTGAAGATAGCTTAGGATTATTAAAGAATTTTCTGGCAGTGTTTCCATCATTCGATGTTCCACATCCACCAACCTTCGGCTTATCGACGATCAATCCCATTTTCGATCGAAATTCTATTTGCATTTTTGTTTTTCTTTTAATAAATTTTGATTTTTCTTCGTCGCCTCGAACTTGCCAGACTTGTATGTCAAGTCTGTATGACAAATGAATAAAATATTCAAAAAATCTTATATATGCATGAAGTGGAGACAATCCGAATTCAAATCGATCCTTATGAACTTCGCTTTCTAGGCTTTTCTCAATATTGTTCATCTGTGTGGGCTTCGCGTTGCATATATAACATTTTGATGATGATGTTTGTGTTAGCGCATTACAAATTTTGCCATCAAGCATTGTGAGTTGCAAAATATGCTGAACATATATAGTTTTATCACGAACAATTATCTCAGTCTCAATTTGAAATCGCACAGGACTACAATATCGTGTGGATGCTGGTCGTGGATTTTTCCATATAATTTTTGAACAATCTTCAGCTGCTAGTAAGACAAGCGGAACATACGACGTCACAAACAAGTGGCTGTCTGCCAAATTATTGTCCTTCACTTTCTGTTTGTATTCGCTGTAATCTGAGCTTCCGTCAAAACCCCATTTCCCTATAAGTTTCAGGTTGCAAACAGGATCGGCGACAACATTATGTATTACATTATCCTGCAACTCGATAATGCGCTTTGTTGTGTGGTCCAATAAACTTTGAAGCTCCACTTCTGCATGTGCCTCACTAACAGTAATATTTTTTGGATAACATTTCTTTTTTTCTTTTACAACATTATCATAGCTGCAAAATAGCCAAACGGAGCTACTCTACATTTCTCGAATTGGCATACTGTGATGAATATTAACTGAATTGTTATAAATATTTTTATTTATTAGTTGATTTATTTATTTTGCTTGTTTCCTTAATGCATAATAGTTAAATTGGAGTGAACCAATTAGATTTGCTGCTCCTGTGGCTTGACTACAGTCGAAATATATATAAAACAAGAAAGAAAGCTAACTTCGGTAAACCGAAGTTTGTATACCCTTGCAGTCTGCAATTGGATCATTGAAAATCGACCCATTTTAGTAATGTTAAAAAAATATCGAAATTTGTAAATGTTGTAATTTTACATTTTACATGTCGAATTTTAAATTTTCATATAAATCGACCGATCGCTTCTATGGCAGCTTTATGATATAGGTATCGGATCTTAATGAAATTAAAACCGTAATTCTATAACCGTTAAGAACTGCTATATATCGAAATTAATAAAAATACGTTGAAAAACAGAAAAGTTAAAATTTTTTTACATTAATTTCGCCATCATTCCTATGGCAGCTATATGATATAGTGATCCGATTTCCGATACTGCGTGCTAAAGAAATAAGATAAGGCTGAACATTTCAGTCCGATAGCTCAAAAACTGAGAGACTGGTTCGTGTAGAAACCGACAGACAGACAGACAGACGGACATGGCTAGATCAACTCGGCTAGTGATGCTGATTAAGAATATATATACTTTTTGGGGTCGGAGATGCGTTGCAAATATCATGACAACATTACAACCCTCTACAAGGTAACAAAAACTACAGTCGAGTACATTTTTGTGATAAATATTAAGAAGACGAGTTCAATGCCATCAGTTGTACCTTTTCCCTAACGCTTTTTAAGCCCACTTTTTTAAAAATGTTTTTTTTTTTTTTTTAAAAACACTATTAAGCATCTCATTTGCCGCAGGAGCTACAGCTATGGATGTAGCCTATTGGTCTCTGTGGACGGAAAAGGGTACAGATCCGCACAAAATCCCAAAATCTATTTTGTAATGTTATTATCTATACACTTTCAATTTTTGTTTTGTAAGTTAATTCATTTAATTAACTTGTTAACTTAATGCGTAATAGTTAAAATTACGTGAGCCAATTAGTTTTTCTGCATCTGTGCATTGACTACAGTCGACTCTGTGAATTTATTTAAACAAATTATTAAAAATGATTTAATCCGATTTTACTCACATTTTCACAAAACGGTGGGCCGAATGCGTCCTGAAGCGCCGCTGCCTGGGCAAGGACCATGCTCCAATCTTTTGGAGGCGGCTGATGTAAGAATATTTGGGTTATAATTTTATTAAATTTCTATGTATATTTTTGCATTTAAATGACATGTATTTTCTTTGGGAAACACTAAAAATTCACAGAGTTTTCAGCACAAGGCTGCTGTCAGTTGAAGCTGCGGTTTCGACTTTGCTGAAACAAATGAGAAACGTTTCAAGGAACAAATGTTACACAAAGTCTTTAATGATGAAGCCAACTATTTCTATATCTGCTGTTTTTGCAGATGGAGGGCTATAAAATCGTGGGTGCTGAGCAAAAAGCACACAGCCCCAATTTCGTCGACTCTAAGTTCTCCAAGAAGTGCATTTTGTTGCTGGGGCATTGAAAACATGGAGTACCAGCGCACCTCATTGGATTCCTGGACTATGCCGTGGGAATTTCTCAATTCGGCTTGGTGCGATCCCTGAATGCATGCCAGCTGCTGATGTTTCGGCTGATGTTTTCTAGCTCTGTCAGGCTGTACAGACGGGGGGCCATAACATTACTAGGGTTCGTGCGTGCCAGTTCCCTCGACTGCAAGAGATGCTTACACATATTCGAGTACAAGTATATATGTATCCCTATTGTCTCCCCTTTGGTGTTTGAACATCCTTGCCTTTATGACCGCTCTGATGCCGACCTTTAGGGAAAATCCACTGTGACTGATGAAAAGAGATGCGAAACCATTAAGGAGTTGCTGCCTAAAGGCACAAAGTGGAAATAGACACAGTTGTACCAGCAGGGTTTCGACGAGGCGAAGGCAAGATTGGTAGCGGACTAGGGCCAACTTGGTTCTTCCCGACCCCACGTCAGCACTCCGGAGGTGGGACCCCGGGTGAAGCTCAGGCGTTAAATGCAACAGAGAGTCTCAGTCCGAACAGCCTGGTAGAGCTGGAGAACCATCAGCCGATACATTGATAAATGTTTTTTCACCTCTTAGGCCGTGGTAAATGTTTCCCTTGTCTCACAGATTCTTACAGCCCTCCCAGCGGACAACATCTGTACTTATTTATTTTGTTTTCGTTATTTTTATTAGGAGTTTATTATTATTTTATTAATTATATATTTAGTTTTCCTCTCAAGGTTATGCATAAGTAGCATCAAGCTGTTCCGTCTCAGAGGTTTTTTCTTTTTGCACGCCTGTAAGAATGAGAATGAGTAAGGGTTTAGTTGTACTTTTTGGAAGTTTGGTCGTAGCAATTATTTATTTTTTGACTAATTGGTAGCAGTTTTATTCTTTAACACGTGTAACTAATGAGATCGTAGAAACAAGAGATAGAGTAAAGTGACCTTGCCTAACTTTTAGCTTCACGCCAGAACAGTTGTTAGGCATTTACCGACAGACGCTGGCGAGGGGTCAGAACCCCACATTACTCCCCCCCAGAAATCAGCACGGCTGATTGCAGGACGAGGAAGCTGATCGCTAATTCTGGAACCGAACCGGAAGCTGCACATGTCGTCCACTTGGCGTTGTAGTCGATTTTGGCTGCGGGACGTTGGTTGCTGCAGGCTTGATTCGATCGATGCTGATGACTGAGAGTCGTTTGATTTTGACTTCGACGTCAAAGAACTTATCTTCTCGTTGCAAGACAAGATATGGACCATCGTACGGTGATTTTAATGTGGCAAGTACGGTGTCGTCCCTGATGAAGACGTGTAGCGTGGTCGGAGGTTTGTTATGGCTGGAGCTATGGTATGTCAGGATGTTTCGAAGACTTTTCGATCCTGCTGAATTCGAAGAGATCACCAGGTAGGTGAATGGTTGTTCCATAAAGCATTTCGGCTGGTGGTGTCTGTCTTGAATGTCACTCGCAGTCTAAGTAAATCAAATCAGAAACAAACAGAAACACACACGAAGCAATTATATAGAACTTGATTCCTGAAGAGACGGAGGTCTATTGGTTAAATTACAACAAGTGGAAATTGGAAGGTGAAAGCAGAAAGAAATAAAAAGCGAGAGCTCCTGAAATTTTCGATTGAGAGTGCCAATCCAGTCTGGATTAAAATACCAAATTGCTGTATATAGCCTCATAAAGTTGTGCTTTACACTGAACTTGTGAAAGAATACCAGTGCGTTTTTAAATAACAATCAAATTCATAATTTTATGCAAGCCAAGCTTGAAAAAGTGCAAAGAAATACAAAACACCACACACACTAAAGAGAGTCACACTGACAATATACACATACAAAAATAACTCAAAGAAAACACAAAGCAATAGTCGAAAACAGAAATCAGTCCACAATATAAAACACTCATTTACACTGTTCAACAACGAATACGTTTTTTTTTAATCCTCGATATGGCACCTGTTTCCAAACGACAGCGTGAAAACACCTCTGGTGAAATCAAGACCGGAAGGCCATCGGAAGTACCAGAGCCTCAACTTCTCTTACTGATAAATCAGCGGTTTGAAGAACACGCTCAGCCAATAACAGCCAAGATCAGTGAGGCTAAAGGGAATAAAGGAAGATATGCGGCAGCTACTTGAACGCGTGGAACAGCTTGAACGCGATGCTGCTGATCTAGATCAACTAAAGCAGCATGTCGGTAGCCTGAAATCGAAGTTGGCGTACCAAGAAAATTCAAATGTGGCTTGTGATCTCCGGCTGCACGGGGTTCCGTTTACTAAAGGGGAGACGTTAAAAACAATTTTTAATTCACTTTCCTTTGCACTGGGTGTTACACCGGCACCGAAACTGAAAGACATATTCGGAGTAAAAATGCGAAATCCCACAAACACTGTGGTTGACCCGACCATAATAATAAAATTTGAGCACTTGCGGGAAAAAATCTCACTGCAGCGGGCGGCTGGCGAGTACAGGCGAGTCCACAAACAACAACTGTGCCTAAATATGCTGGGCATGGGCTCGCCTACGCCGATCTACCTCAACGAACAACTGTCAAAGGAGAACTACGAAATATTCAAAGAGGCAATGCGGATGAAGAGACAGAAGCTTCTTTCGGCAGTATTCTCTCGTCGTGGACTGGTGCATGTACGAGTGAGCGGAAGAGAAGATGTAATTTGCGTCGAGAGCATGCAAAAGCTTTCACTACTCCAGCAAGACCTTTTGCCAACTGAGATGACCACTGCTGATGATCGGCGCTTTCGCAAGTAGAATAAAAAATGAATCCATAAATTTAATTGAATGTTTAAAATTTAATACGTTAGTTTTAGTAAGTGTTTCATACCTAAATACTCTTTTATTCTTTGTTTGTGTGTGCATTTTTCAGAACTATTTAAAAACTTACATACAAATTAAATGCTTAGCAATGTAGTGAGCTCCAGAGAAAATAGCCATAGTATGCTTAGAATACTTAGCAGTCAGAAAGACGGCCTGCAGGTTTGCCATATAAACGCTCAAAGTTTAGTAAATAAAATAGATGAATTTAGATATCTTATGGTAAATTCAAGCATTGACGTAGTTTGTGTATCGGAAACATGGTTTAAATCTGATTTTAATGATTTGCTAATATCTTGTTACGGCTTTAATGTTTTCCGTTCAGATCGACTAGGCCATGCTGGCGGAGTTGCAATATACGTAAATAAACAAATTAAATGTCGTGTACTGTGTAAGCAACCCTTTGATAGTTCGATCGAATATTTATTCCTTGAACTTTTAAATACAAATAGTGGTAAGACTCTAGTTGGCTGCGTATATAGACCTCATAAAAATATTGACACGAGTGATATCATTAATCAAATATCCGATATAGCGCTATCTTACGCGGACGTTATAATTGCGGGCGATCTGAACAGTAATATGTTACAGGAACATTCTCTCTCTGGAGAAATGCAAGCCATTGGCTTATATTTAGTTAACACGGCAGTGCCTACCCATTATAGCGGAACAAGTAGTACACTTCTGGATGTGTCTCAATAAATCAAATAGGTATGATGGCTGCTTGGTTGATATAACTTTTTTGTAAGCAATGCAGAAAGAATTCTCTTGTATGACCAAATATCTGTACCTTATTTTTCAAAGCATGACCTTATTTTCTTAAGCTATGACGTATTACCTGACAAAAATTACGAGATTATTACATATAGGGACTTTAGACATATTGATAATAGGGGATTAGACATTGAGTTAAATAACTGTGACTGGAATAGAATATATTCAACGTTATCCGTAAACGAACAGGTACATCAGCTTCAGTCGAAGCTGTAAAATAAGCAAGTAAAATAATCCGATCAAACGACAAACCCTGGCTATACAAAACGGAATACTAGAAATAAATAGGGCTTATAATCGATGGAAGCGTTATAGAACGCAGCAATTATACAATGCATTTTCAAGGCACAGACGTATAGTAAACAATCTCATCTGCAATACAAAACGTACCTACTTTTCACATAAGTTAAATAGTGCAATATCCTCTAGTCAGACATGGAAGAATATTAAGGAAATCGGAATAGGAAAACACAATCCAAAGATAACTGCCGATATAGATGTTTATTATCTTAACAAGAAATCTACGCAACTTAATGTACCAGAAGTCTTAGACAACCCATACCTGAACTCATCGCCAGTAAACTGTGATAATTTATTTGAATTCGGCTGCGTAAGCCAATATGACGTCCTAGAATTAATCTGTGATATTAAATCCAATGCAATTGGCATGGACAAACTAAACCCAAAATTTTTGACATTAATTCTTCCGAAAATATTAAAACATATCACACATATAATAAATACAGCACTAAGGACTTCAACATTTCCGGATGACTGAAAAGGTTTTGAGAGATTAATGGCAAACAAATAAACACCTTTATTGACTTAAACGGAATATTAGACACAAGGCAATCTGGTTTCCGTAAGAACAGAAGTTGGACGACAGCAATACTAACGAGAAAGAAAGCTAACTTCGGTAAACCGAAGTTGGTATACCCTTGCAGTCTGCAATTAGATCATTGAAAATCGACCCATTTAAGTAATGTTGAAAAAACATCGTATTTTGTACATTTTACATTTTACATGTAGAATTTTAGATTTTCATATAAATCGACCGATCGCTTCTATGGCAGCTATATGATATAGTGGTCCGATTTTAATGAAATGAAAACCGTAATTCTAGAACCATAAAAAACTGCTATATCTCAAAATTCAGAGAAATACGTTGAAAAACAGAGAAGTTA
>VNKF01011182.1:0-22504 GCA_008044355.1 Drosophila lacteicornis
CAACGAATTTAAAATGTTGCCAAACTAAACTAAAAACTAAAGCGGAAAGAACACATATATATATATATATAAATAAAGCCACTCTATGACAACTATGAATTACATATAAATATATATAATATATATTATATATATTATATATAAAGAATTTTAAAAAAATTATATACTATACATACAATTTTTTTTTGGGTTTTTTTTTTTTGTATAATTTAGCACATTTAATAGTTTTAACTAGACTTGTACATATACAAAACGAAGAAGCATAAAGGTAATGGATATATATAGCGTGCGAGTGAATGATTTTGAATGATGAGTAGCCATAAATAAAAAATAAAAACAAAAAACACAAAAAACAAGCAAAAAGGAAACAAATTCAAGACAAGCGCGAAATTCAATAATAATTTTAAAAGAAGGAAAACTAAATAAAAATAACTCATAGTTTTGTATCGAAAACAGAAGAAAAACTAACATTTTTGCCGACAAATTAGTGCATAAAAAAAATGTAAGCAAAACATTGAATTTTTTTCATAAAAAAAAAAAACAAAAACCAAAAGCGCATAATAATAATTATAAAAAATTATAATACCAAAACCATTGATAAACAAACAGCGGACATGCCCGAAAGCAGCTCATAACTACATTTAAATTTAATTTTAGTAGTTTCTAGACACAAGAAAAAATACTGTAGCATGAAAATCAATTGATTGCAGCCCTCGGCGGCGAGTGCTGGGCGGAGATATATAAGTAAATAATAAAAATGCAGCAAGACAAGCAACAAAAAATACGAAAATAAATGAGAGTTCTGTATTTTGGCTTTCTAATTAGAGCTGGCAAAAAATCGATGATTTGCACTATCGATTTCATCGATGTTTTACTAGTAAAACATCGATACTATCGATACCATACAATTTCTGCTTATAAAAATAATATTATCGACAGTTGAAGCCATTTTCTCACTTAAAACGATTCCGTCTTTAAGGGATTTATTTCCATTCATGATCTAACCAAATATTTCCCTTTCAATATTCGAGAGTATCGTCATGATCATTTCAAAGGTTTAAAATGGAGTCAAATCGCTCTAAACAAAACATCGATAGTGCAAAAAACAGTCTATGGTTTTAAAAAAAAAAAATCGATACTATCGATAGTGCTCCGATGTTTTGCCAGTACTATTTCTAATGGTGAAACTGATGTTTTCCCAGGTCCCACCCAAGGAACCTCCTCAGTTCTTACGTACCTTACCTTCATTTAAAAATTTCAATTAAAAAGCAAACCTTTCTTCTGTGTGGGTATTTCTTTTCGCCCATTCATTTTAATTATGCCCGAGATTTAAAGTTAAATCTTTATTAGATTTGGTTGTGTAGATATTTTTACAAGTAACCTTTCTATGTTTGCAATTAGCATTGAATTTCCCCTGTTGCTTGGATCATCATCCCTCATCGCCCGGACTAGACCACCTTGTAGCGCCCCTTGTTGAAGACATGATGGGCCGAGCTGAGCTTCAGCAGCTCCTCCTTGATGAGGCGTGTGATCTCGCGCTTGGCCTTCTGCACGGCCAGTTCGCTGCAGCTCTCGATGGCCAGGTAGAGCTTCCGTTCGCCATCCGGCGGATTCTTGCCCTGCGGCACGTAAGTGCCGCGCACGGTGAGACCCGCCTCGGAGTATTCAGAGATCTGGGCCAGGGCCTCCTTGGAGGTCACCTTCCAGCGGGCCTGCTGCGGGAAATCGTTAATCTCCAGCTCCTCCTCGTATTTGGTAAACGAATTGGTAGTGCCGCCCACCATGGTGCCCAGCGCCTCCTCATCCTCCTTGGGCTGGTAGTTGAGCTTGTTGTTCAGCTTAGCGGCCATCTGTTCGGCCACCGTGCGTGCGGTCAGCAGCGGCGCGGCTGATCCCGGGACATGCTGTCCCTTGAGCAACGGCTCGACGACCGCCACACTGCCCTTTGTGTCCAGATTCTTGCTGCTGTTGATCTTCGAGGCCAGTCGCTTGGCCAGCTCCAGCTTATCGGAGCTAAGAGCTGCTCCTCCAGCCGCACCAGCACCGGTAGTTGCACCCGCAGCAGCGCCACCACCAGCTGCCGATGCGGCGGCAATGGCCAAATTGGCAGCAGCAGCTGCGGCAGCCGCCGAGGCTAGAGCCACATTGCCACCGGAGGCGGCGGCAGCAGCAACCGCAGCGGCAGCCGCCGCAGCAGCCGTGGCCGTGGCTGAGGCCGAGGTATCCTTGACCGTTCGCTTGGCCGCAAAGATCTGCTCAATCTGCTGGTCAATATCCTGCTCGATGTCCTCCTCGTCGTCGGAATCGGCCAGCCCCAGAGCGGCCTTCTGCAGCTTCTTGCTCTCCTTGACCGCATTGAACTCCTGCTCGTCGAACTTGAAGCCCTTGCCGCTGAAGCCGCCGCCGGTGTGCACCGTCTTGCCCTCGGCCTCCTGGGCGGCCTTGTACTCCGTCCACAGCGTCTGCAGCTCGGCGGGAATCAGGGTGCCCGATAGGTCCAGGGCGCGTATGACGTCGCCCGCGTAGCGCGACTGCTCGGGCGTTATGAAGGTGTAAGCGCTGCCCTTCTTGCCCGCTCTCCCGGTGCGGCCACATCTGCGGGAAAGGAAGAATATACAAGGTAAGGGAAGGTCTAAGGATCTTAGTGTACGGCTCTCACCTGTGCACATAGTCCTCGTAGTGGTTGGGCACATCGTAGTTGACCACCAGGATGAGATCCTTGACGTCCAGGCCGCGTGCCGCCACCGAGGTGGCAATCAGCAGGCGCACTTTCCCAGACTTGAAGTCAATGATGGTGGAGTCGCGATCGAACTGATCGATGCCGCCGTGGAGGCTCATGCAGGGATACGAGGCCTTCATGAGGTCGCGCAGCAGGATGTCGGCGTTCTCCTGCTTGTCCACAAAGACGATAATGCTGCCCGCCTCCTGGTAGATGCCCAGCAGCTCCAGGAGCTTAAAGAACTTGGCATCGTCGTTGAGGATCACGACATTCTGCGCCACATCCTTGCACACCACCGACCGGCCGCCGACAATCACCTCGATGGGCTTCTTGAGGATGCGGCGCGCTAGTGCCTCCATTTGGCGCGGGAAGGTGGCACTGAACATCACGGTCTGGCGATCCGGACGCACGTTGTCGATGATGCGCATCACCTGCGGTTCGAAGCCCATGTCGAACATGCGATCGGCCTCGTCCAGCACGACATAGGTGACGCGGCGGAGGTTTGTGACGCGGCCGGAGTTCGCCGCCAGCATATCGATCATGCGACCCGGCGTGCACACGAGTATCTCGGCGCCGCGCTTCAGTTCGGCTATCTGCTCGGAGATCCCCGTGCCGCCGTAAACGCAGACCGGACGCAGGCCCAGCGACTTGCTGAACTTGCGGATATCCTTGCCAATCTGCATGCAGAGTTCGCGCGTGGGTGCCATTATGATGGCGATGGCACCGTCGCCATCCTCCAGGCTCGGCTGGTCCAGGATGTGCCTAAACATTGGTAAAATGAATGCCAACGTCTTGCCACTGCCGGTTTTAGCAATACCTATCAGATCCCGTCCGGACATGATGGCCGGTATGGCCTGGCACTGGATGGGCGTGGGCTTCTCGAAGCCCAGCCTGCGCAGCACGTCCATTTCCTTCTTACTGACGCCGCACTGGGCCCAGGTCTGCGAGGAGGAGATCAGAGGAGTTAGTAAAGATCCAATGGGGCTTGTAAGGACCCTAGCACACTCACCTTGATGGGCTTGGGGCAGCCCTTGCCCTTCACCTGGACGCCCTCGAGCTCCGTGCGATACTTCTCCACATCGCTGGGGGTCATGCGGCCCAGCTCCGGCACCTCGACGTAGAAGTTCTTGCGGAAGGGAGCGTAGCTAACCGAGGAATGATCGATCTTGGCCAGCTCCTTGCGGTGCTTCATCGCCAGGTTGACGGCCGTGTCGCGTATGTCCTCCAGCTCGTCCTCGCTGGAGTACTCCAGGCTGTCCATGTTCTGTTCGATCAGCTCGCCCTTCTTCACCGTCGTCGACTTCTTCTTGGCCACCCCGGTGAGGATGACAACGCCCTGGGCCTTGCTCGGGGGATTCACGAAGTTGTTGACGCGACGCATCTCATTGTTGACCTCCTGCATGTAGGCGTCCAGCGGGTCTATGTCATCCTCGGGCTCGGCCTCGGCCTCGGTTTGCGGAGCAGCTTCCGGCTCGGGCTCGGGTTCTGGCTCTGGCTTGGTTTCCTCCTGAGGCTCCTTCTTGACGGCCACTTCCTCGGTCTCCATTTTAATGGGAGCTGCGGCTGGCTCAACGTCCGACTCTGGCTCGGGCTTGGGCTCCTTCTTCACCTCCTTGTGCTCAGCGGCTGCGGCGGCGGCAGGTGTCTCCTTCTCGGTTTTGGGCGACAGGCCCATGCCCAGCTTGGCCCCAAAGGCCTTGCTGAAGGTGGGACGCTTCATCGGCGAGAACTTCGGCTCGACAGCGTCGTCGTCGAAGCGCTTGCGGATGCTGTGGAACTTGGACGGCGGCGAGTCTGGCTCGGCGTCCTTCTTGCCGCTCTCTAGCGGCGGAGCATGGTTGCTGTCGTCCTCCTCGGACTCATCCTCCAGGCTCCACTTCTTGGCCGATTTCACTGCAGCCGGCACCACCGCCGGCGCCTTGGTGTCCCGCTTGCGTTCGGCCCGCCAGCGTTCGATGCGCTCACGCCGCTTGATCATCTCCTGCTCGAGGCGACGCTGCTGCTCCTCCTTGTCAATCTCCTCGACCTCCTCGTCCGAGGAGCTGGACGAGGGCACCGGTATAATCAGCGGTGCGGCTGCAGCGGGACGTCTACCATCCGACTCCCTATCCCGCTGGCGATCGCGATCGCGCTCCTTGTCCCTGTCGCGTTCCTTTTCCTTTTCGCGCTCGCGCTCCTTCTCACGCTGACGATCGCGATCCCGATCTCTGTCGCGGTCAAGGCGCCTGTAAAGGATAATTCATCGTATTCAGTCATTGATTTTTAATGTGAAAAAACGCTACTCACTTTTCCTTGTCGTAGTCCTTGGACCTGGAACGCTTCCTGCGCTTGTCATCCCGTCTGCCGCGCTCACTGGCCGACTCCTTGCCACGCTTTCGATCGTCCCGGCCACTGCGGGAACTTCCGAAGTTGCCACTGCCGCCGCCGCCGCCGCCTCCGTTGCGGGATTTTCCCATGTCATAGTCCCGGCTGCGGTTATCCCGATCCCTGTCTCTGTCCCGATCCCTGTCCCTATCCCGCTCCCTATCCCTGTCCCGTTCACGCCTGTGAGTGAAATAGGACCGCCATTAGCAAAAGCACCGAATGAAACAATGGAAAAAGCTGAGCAGCCAGCCACTTACCCGGAACTCTTCGACATCGCGGATTTGTTTGTCTGGGCGCCGGTTCACCGCAGAGACGCCTCCAACTCACGGACGATGGTTAATCGATGCTCACCCGTCGGCTTTCTGTTCGCGGAATACCCAAAACGTGGTAATTCAATAGTTTTTATAGAGTTTTTTGCGAAATTTTCACTTGCAATCCGGCATCAGTTCTTTTTTTTTTTTTTTTTTTTTTGTGAATTTGCCGTCTGCTAGAGCTGCCAAACAGTGTTGCCAAATCGGCTTTTTTCCCGTCATTTTCAGCTTTATTTTTACTTGACCAGCGGGCATATTTTAGAAACAGCGGGAAGCGGGAATTCTAGCTGTTTTTAATTTGAAATCAGCTTTTTTCCAGCTTTTTTTATATCGAAAGTTTTTAAACAAAAATGTCGAGATGCTTGGCTTCAGCATCCTGATTTTAAGACATGGCTTCGCAAAGACGATACTGATGCCTCCAGAGTCTTCTGCAAATATTGTACAGGAATACTAAAATCAGACTAACAAGTTGAGTTTCTTAAAATTGTCAAATAAAACAATAGAACAGCTTCGTAGCTGCGTTGTGCCTGTTAGTAGCACAACACACAGCTATTGCTCAAATCGACCACCTTAGCAGCTTGTGCACTAGTCAATTTGGAGATATTGCAACTGCAGGCCAGATCAGGCTGCATAGAACAATGTGTACTCGTTAAATACTCGTTAATACTAAAAAAACATGTATGAAAATCTTTGCGCCTTTTGTTGAGCTTTTTTTTTTCTTCGAAAAAACAGATATTTTTCTTTTGTTTAAAAGCTAAATGTGTATGAAAATCTTTGCGCTTTTTTCCAGATTTTTTTGGGAAAAAATACAGCTTTTTTTCCACCCTTGTCCCGCCGAAAACAGCTTTTTTTTCTCAGCAGTAGTTGGCAACACTGCTGCCAAGACATCGATACGTCCTATCGATAATAGCGAATGCATGACCATTATGGTATTTTAAATACTTTCTGGTATTTTTTTTAAACCAAAAGTTTAAATTTATTTTAAGCTGTTTTCCTATCGGAGGTGCCTCTCTGGCGACTCAGAAATACATCGAATCTGTATTGAACTAAAAAAACATTTTAATCTGTGTGGACTTCGGGTACTATACTTAAAATCTATAAACACTTCATTATACTGTCTTTAACTAATACATATATACGTTTTTCTTATAAATTTAGCAGCTATAGCTAGGTTCTATTGTGACGGTTCGACCTTCAGGGCAGATCGAAGTAGTCCGAGAAACTTAGATGACAAGTATTATTACATCTGTCATTTAAACTGTACATTTTGTGGGCTACAGTGCAGTACAGCGTTCGTGTCTTTACAAAAAAGAAAAAACAATCAGCAAAACCATGTCTTCAAACGGCAACCAGGAGTCCGCTAAGATGCGTCCACGCGAGTCAGACCAATTCTCCCTCGAGACTGATGCAGAGGCTGCACGGCCCGCAAAGCCGTCTAAATTGCGGAAGCCCCAGTTTGGTTTAGTGCCGTCCAAAACGGCAATGACACCACAGACGTCCGGGGATGCGTACGAGGAGCAGGTGAAGACGCTAAAGCAGACCATCGAGGGGCTAGAGATGAAGAATTCTCAACTGAAGGCGCTTAGGCACGAGGATCTGGAAAAGTACGAGCAACTTGCTTTATACACGGACAACTTGAGGGAGGAGAAATCACTCCTCCAGGTCAAGATAGAGGCAGCCGATGCAGAGCACTCCTCCACCTTGAAGAAACTCAACGAACGTGAAATGGAAGGGGTATGTAGCTATGACAATCTGATTTCAGAGCACGAAACTCTAAAGTCATCTCTCTCCTCCAATCTGCAGGAGAAGATCCAGCACCAAGCAGAGCTTGTGAAAATCCTGAAAGAGAATCTGACTGCATCCGAGGCCAAGACTGCACAACACCAAGCAGAGCTTGAGGCTATCAAGGAAGCTCTAGCTGAAGCCGAAGTCAAACAGGCTTATATTGACGGTATTACAAGCCAAATAGGAGCAAAAGATGCCGCACTGGCTGAGCAGGAATCGGCTCTGGACAGTCTGAAGATGGAAAATCATAAACTGCTGGAGCAGATGCAAGGGCTGCTTGCCTACTCCAACGACAAGATCCAAGATCTCCAAGCAAAGTGCGATCAACAAGCTGTGGACTTGGATAACTTGAAGCAGGATAAGATTAACCTCCAGTCAGATGTCAACGAAGCCCATCTCCAGCACTTGTGCACCAAGAATAAGCTCGAAAAAGAAATGGAAGCTCTCGTCAGTGATCTCGATGAAGCTCTACAAAGGTCTCAACTGAACGCCGTAAGCCATGGCGATCTGGTTGCCAGGCACCAAGAGTTGATAGCCTCCTCGAACGGAACGATTCAGGAGCTCCAGGAAAAGTGCGACCAGCAGTTACAGGACATGGATATCTTGAGGCAGGAAATGTCAGTCCTGCGGGTCCAGATCAAGGAAGCCGATGTTGCGCACTCTAGCACCTTGAAGAAACACCACAATCTTGTAAAGGAACTGGAGGACAAGAGCCAGCAGAAGCTGAATGATGTTCAAGAACAACTGGAAAGTGCCAACCGAAAGGCGCGTAGCTATGACAATATGATTTCGGAGCACGAGAAATTTAAGGCATTCTTCTCCGAGGCCACCGGGGTGTCCTCGAAGCTCCAAGACAAGGTGCATAGCTTGCAGTCGCAGCTGCTTGCTGCTCGCCAGGAAGTTTCCAACCGGGATCTGGAGATAAAAGTCGTCCGATTGGAACTGAGACACGCTCTGGAGGCAAAGGATACTGCGAGCGCGGAAAAACTAGCTCTGGCAAAGCAGCTTCAAGCACTGGAGGAAACGATGTCCAGTCGAGGAGGAAAGTTCCAAAAGGAAGTCGCCGATCTCACGGGATCACTGAACGATTTGCAGCTAAAGCTGACAACCCTGCAGGAGCGAAAGGATGGAGTGGAATCCGACAATAAAGAGCTCAAGGTGAAGCTGGGGAATGCCCACAACCTACAGAGCCAGCTGGGCAAGGAGCAGAAGGCGTGCGTCTCCTTGCGAGCCAAGTTAGTTGAACTGGAGGAGGCAAAAACTCGTTTGGAGAAGCAGCTGCGGGCTAAGGAAGCGGAACTCAATCAGAAGTGCTCGGAGATGGGTCAGAAGGTGGAGCTGACAGAAAAGGAGCTACTAACAGCCATGGTAATTTTCTTTATAATCTTTTAATTTCCCATATTGTACGTTTAATTTGTGTGTTTCAGAAATCCAAGGAAAGCTGTTTCCTGACAGAGAGGAAGCACTTGAACGCCACCATATCGAGTCTATTGGAAGATAAGCGCAACCTGCAGGAGAAGACTTGCACCCTTGCCGAGATTGTCGCTAAGTTGGAGGCGGAAGTCGCTCTTAAAATCAGCGGCGGGAATACTTCCTTTGAGTCAAATGCCGCGGCAGTTGCTTCTACATCTTCCAAGGGTCTGGCCACTGGTTCTGGCAACCATGATCGTAATGCTGCCAGCAGCGCTGTAAAGGTGAGTTTGTGGTCAAGGCATTGCGCTCCTAATTTAATTCCGGAATAAATCCCCTCTGGCGCAGAAATCAACATACCGCGACAACGCTATGCGAAAGGGAAGAAGGATGACTGCGCACGATGAGCGGCGCTTGAATTCCATCTTTAACACCGCTCGGGACTGTGGCACTATGACGGATCCAGATTCGCTAAGCGAGAAGCTGCAGGCAGAGAGTGAGCAGCTCAAGTCACGGCTGCTGGAAGAGCAGCAAAGGGGAAAGCGACTAAGGCAGAAGATCCGTGATCTCACCGCTATGTTTGGAAATCCTTTGGATTAATGATGGACCAAATAAGTGCGGATATAACTCAAGTATTAATTTCATTTAGTGTTATCTTGTCAGGCGCGAGGCTGTGTGCTTAAAATTCCCTATATATGTTTAGTATGTTCACGTGCATTCAAATTCGACACAACAAGAAATGCATTTGTGATAAAATGAACAAAAGAACATATATTTTCTGTGAAAAAAAAACACAAATATTTGCCTAATTTAACAGATAATTGATTTAAACTATAGTTAAAAGACTGAACAAATTGGTTTAACTTTTTCTTGGCGTTTATTCCATTTATTGAAGGAGCATCACACACATTTATAAAAAAAAACAGAAACTCGGGATTAGCTAAATTCCTTATTCGACACAAAAAGAAATGCATTTGTGATAAACTGAACATAAGAAAATGTTAAATATATGTATATGCATCACACACATTTATAACAAAAACAGAAACTCTGGATTAGCTAAATTCCTTCTTTATGTTTAGTATGTTCACGTGCATTGAAATTCTGCACAACAAGAAATGCATTTGTGATAAACTGAACATAAGAACATATATTTTCTGTGAAAAAAAAACACAAATATTTGCTTAATTTAACAGATAATTGATTTAAACTATAGTTAAAAGAGTTCACAAATTGGTTTAACTTTTTCTTGGCGTTTATTCCATTTATGGGAGGAGCATCACACACATTTATTTATGTAACAAAAACAGAAGCTCAGGATTAGCTAAATTCCTTATTCGACACAAAAAGAAATGCATTTGTGATAAACTGAACATAAGAACATGTTAAATATATGTATTTTCTGTGAAAAAAACAACAAATATTTGCTTAATTTAACAGATAATACATTTACAATATAGTTAAAAGACTGAACAAATTTGTTAAACATTTTCTTGGCGTTTATTCCATTTATTGGAGGAGCATCACACACATTTATTTATTTAACAAAAACAGAAACTCTGGATTAGCTAGGGCTTTTCGCGGAACGAAAGTCGAAGAGCTTGGGTATCACATCGCCGCATTTGGCGGATATCTTGATGTCCGCTAGGTGATCGGCGCGCGTATCGCCTATATTGACAATGGCCACCGGCAGCTTGAGATCCTTGGTCTGCAGCACAACCCGGTAGCCGGAGAAGACCAGGAGACTGGAGCCGAGCACCAGCAGGCCATCGCTGTTGTACACCATCTCCGCAATCCTATCCAGTCGCGTTCTGGGCACCGAATCCCCAAAGAAGACAATCTCGGGCTTCAGGTCCCCGCCGCACTGCGGACAAGCGGGTATGTGGAAGTTGTCGATGTACTCCGCGGGTATCTCCACATCGCCATCCGGCCGGACCATATCGGGGGCATCCTTGAAGGCCGGATTGAGGGAGGCCAGGATGCTCTGGAACTCGTGACGATCGATGCGATACTCGCAGGACAAGCACTTGACCACAAAGCCGCTCCCGTGCACCTCCACAACACTCCGGCTTCCCGCCTTGGTGTGAAGTCGGTCCACATTCTGGGTGACCACCGCCTGGACGCGCTCCTCCCGCTCAAATCTCGCCAGGGCATGGTGCGTGGCATTCGGCTGAGTGGCAGAGAATGTGGGCCAGCCCACAAAGTTCCGTGCCCAATAGCGTTTGCGGATCGCCGACGATTTGACGAACTCCATGTGCTGCACCGGCTTGTGATTGGACCTGGCGTAGAGTCCAACGCCCTTGGACCGGTAGTCGGGAATGCCTGAAAATAGGTTAAGCAATTACAGCATTTACAAGCTTGCTCTCTGGGACTTCTTGGCAAACTCACCCGATTCCGTTGAGATGCCTGCACCTGTCAGAACCAAAACATTCGGTTTGGACAGCAGGAAATCCTCCAGCCGCTTGATGTCATCCTCGACCGCCGGATTGTGCTCCGGCACATAGTGTTGCCGGGCGGTGGAGCTCCTCAAGGCGGTGCCACGGAACCGGAGAAGGCTGCCAACGCGCATTAGGGATTGGTTCTTTAATTTATTATTGTTAATTTTGCACTGGTTACCGCATCAGTGTGACCGTGACATGGGACCTTCAAAAAATACCAAATAAACATCGATATAAACAGCTATAGAATAGCTATATCGAAAAGCGCTCGATCTAGCGGTAAAATAGCTAGGTTGGCAGCACTTCACACGTGTTAAGTTTATTATTGTTAATTTTGCACTGGTTACCGCATCAGTGTGACCGTGACAAGAGACCTTTAAAAAATACCAAATAAACATCGATATAAACAGCTAAAAATATAGCTAAAAATAACTTGACAATCGAAAAGCGCTAGATCTAGCGGTAAAATAGCTAGGTTGGCAGCACTTCACACGTGTTAAGTTGAGCGCCTTAAGTCGCGCGCATAAACAAATTGGAAAAAGCAGAAAAACAATCCAATTTTGAATAGAGTCAGCATGCCGCCAGACATCGAGATCATCGTGGGCACCTACGAGGAGTTCCTGCTGGGCTACCAGGTCACAGTGCCCGAGGAGAAGGGCGAAAAGTCAGCCAAGATCCAGCTGAAGCAAACTTTTGCGGACAAATCGCACGCCGGCTCTATAAAGTCCGTGGCTGTCCAGGGTCCCTGGGTGGCCACTGGCGGTAGCGATGATCGGATCTTCGTCTACGACATGCGTACCCGGAAGCAGTCCCAGATCCTGCTCTCGCACACGGGCACCGTGAACACGCTGACGTTCTCGCCGGACCTAACGCACTTGCTCTCGGGCAGCGCCGATGGCCACATGATCGCCACCCGCGTGGGCAGCTGGAGAACCGTGGGCGACTGGCGCAAGCCTCATGCCGGCCAGCCCGTCACTCACATCAGTTGCCATCCCAGCAGCAAGCTGGCGCTGTCCCTTGGCGGCGACCTGGTGCTCAACACCTGGAACCTGCTCAAGGGCCGAGTGGCGTACAGGACGAACCTGAAGAGCAAGCGTACGCTGGGCAGTGCGCCCGAGTGCCTGTCCTGGTCTGCCAGCGGCGATCACTTTACGCTCAGCGGCCCCCTTCTGGTCGAGATCTGGGACATCAAGAACGCCAATGTGGTTAGGCGCGCCAAGACACCGGCGAAGCCCGTTTGCGTCAGCTGGCTGGATGCCAAGGAGTGCCTGGTGGGCCTGGAGAACGGCAGCATTGCCTGGATCTCGCTCGACGACGAGGACATGGAGGCGGCGGTGAGTGTGTAGACTTTCATTGGGCTTTCTTTTTGTACTAATCCCCTGCTGCCTTCTCTTTTGCAGCCAAAAATCATTCCGGCCCACGAAGCGCGGGTCAAGGCCATGGCCTATCTGAATGAAACACTTGCCACCGTCTCCAGGTGAGTTTTCCTAGAAGAAGTACAAGGAACCCCGTCTCTTAACACTCCTTCGCATCCCTCCGCAGCTCTGGCGAAATCAAAGTCTGGCGGTGCAGCCTAGACAAGCGCGAGCTGGAGGAACTGGCCAGCACCAACATGGACTGCCGTCCCACCGGCCTGGGTCTGCTAGATCTCAGGCAGTTTGGCAATGCCTGTCCGCAGCCGAAGCCCATCAAAGTGGAGGATAAGCAGACGGCTAAAGCACAGACCAGTCAGTCCGCGAAGGCTGCAGCTCCGCGGGGATTCGTGACCATTGAGTACGAGCAGGATGAGAAGACGGAAGTCGAGCCCGACGAGGAGGCTGAGGAGGCTTCCACACCCAAAAACTCGAAAAAGAAGCAGGCCAAAAAGGCGCAACCAGAGCCAGAGGAGGAGGAATCCAGCGAGGATAGCAACTCCTCGGATGAGGAGGACAGCGAGGAGCTCTCCGACAGCGACAGTGATGCCTCCAGTGACGCCGGCGAACGGCGAAGAAAGCCCACCAAAAGGAAACAGCCCCCGCCCAAGCAGAAGGGCAAGCAGCAAAGAAAGAAATAAAAATAAGGATGTAGAACCTTAAATGTAATCAATTAAAAAGGCCAAAAATTCAGTTTGGGAAGTACTTTCATTTAATTTATAATATAGTTATAAAAGTTTAGTACAGTTAATGGAAGTTACCGCTCTTCCATCAATTTTATAACAGTTTAGAACAGTCATAGATCGTCGATCCTCACCCTGCTTACTCGAAATTTAAAAGGTTCGCAATTTACTGAAATTTGAAGTTTAAAATGATGTGGGAAACAACTACAATGCAATCTCGACTTTCTGCAATATAAATTTCTAAAATTTATGATTTTATGCACCAGGCGAAATATTTGTAGGACAAAGTCGATGAATTAGGAGTGTAAATTAGGAGCAGAGAGAATCTACATATATGCTACTCCAGCAGGCCGATTAGCTCTGTACTAACATAAATTATAACAGCGTGGGCCACGGCCACCCGTACTGGCAAATTGTACATAAAAAGCTAAATCTAGCCTTTTTCAGCCCTAAATAAGTATTTTAGCTATTTTCTTGATATGAAAAGATATAAGCCATACTTTAAATCCGTAATGCTCAAGCCGCTGCCCACGCATCACATTTGTTTTTGTAAAATCCCACAGCATTGGCTTTGTGTGAGCCCATCCCACAGATAAGTTTTCCGATCCCACGGCGCTATACACAAACAATTTTGCACATTCCTCTTTGTGTCGCTGTCCTATACTGATAAGACCGAGCTAGCCAACAACAATTTCATTGATCTTCTTTTTCCACTGCTAATCCCAATGTAATTTGTTCTTGTTTCTACACTGAACATCTTTTTCTTCTTTACGATTGATTCATTCGCATTCTTTTAGGTAAATTGGTAAATTGAGCGATGAATTGGCAAGTGCCTTTCCTCAGTGTACATCTTGAAATAACGCAAAAGGTTTCTTACTAGTGTGCACGTGTGACTGCCAATAAAGTTCAGTAGACTCTGGAGGATATAGAGCCGATCCCCATCTGCTGGTAACGATCGGCGTGCCTCTCCAGCAACGCTCCTCAATTTCGAATAAATGTGAAATGTCCAAACAAAGATTGTGGGTCAAAAAGTACTCCAAAAACTATCGAAATCTTTATTAGACAATCATTAGTTGATAACATTATTAACAATTTAAATTTGTATACAGTAGAGGGAGCTGCTGGGGTGCCAGGATCTGGATAAGGATCTGGCCCATCAGAAGCAGCTCCCAAATCAACAATAACTTCATGTTTTCATTTGCTTAGCGGGGAAAGTGCGGGGGATAAGTGGATGGATGATGGATAGCCCTCATGGGGCTAGGAAGTAGTGCAGGAGGTTTAGGTAAATGCGTTCCAGCAGCGGCCACAGGTGCTCGGCCAAAAACTGGATCAGGTGTCGGAGCGGCGGGCACAGCGTGCACATGTAGTTCGTAAGGGCGTCCAGCACGCGGACGACGGCCATGGGTCAGTTGTTGTTGTTGTTGTTGTTCCGCTCCAGCTGGATGCAGATATTCCCAGCCGCGCTGCTGCTCGCACAATCATCCTCGTCCCGCCCGTCCGGTCCCAGGCCATAGCATCCATCCTCGCGACGCTGACAGGCATATGTCCAGGCCATGGGCTCCCGAAACTTGTCCACATGCGCCGCATTGAGGAAGACGTACAGGCGGGGATGATCGAGGTAGGCGGAGCACGAGTAGCACCACACGGACAGGTCGCTCAGGCTCAGCGCCAGCGGGTGACCGGAGCACAGCGAGTGCAGCTGCATGTGCTCGTTCACGTACCGCCCGCAGGCCACCGTCCGACAGCTCAGACACAGCCAGTTCTCAGCCAGCGAATCGCACTCACTGCACGCCGCCTTCGTATTTATTGCTGTGGGGCAGGAAAATATATTATTAATAAATTTGTTTAAATTAAATAAGAGGTTCTGACACAAAAAGCATATGCACAAAAAGCCAAAGAGCATGCGAAATAAAAGTTCTTAAGCACAAGTAACTGGGTAACCAGGAAAACACACACAAAACTATATTAAAAGCTGTAAATGAAGAGACAAAACTGTTTTCAGACATGCAGTATATCCTAAAAAGCAAAATAACAAAAGCATAATGGTTCCAACTTTTAAAAAGAAACCATAGAACAATATGAACTCGTATATTTGTTATAGCTACACCAAAACAAAAAAAAAACCCGTACTATTGTTATACTTTAGAGTATTAAAATTGTCTTAATAAGATGCTTATTAATTTAATACTACGAAAGTATTAAAACTATACTAATCTGCATGAAGACTTGACAAATGTCACTATCGCGAAAAAAAAGCACCAAATTCCAGCAAACGCGATATGTTATCTCTTATAAAAATAATACTCGAGTATAAAATCTATACTCATAATTAAGCAATTGATATAATTAAGAATTAAATCTACTGCTTGAGTATTTTTTAAAATAACGCCTTGGTTTGTTTTTGGTTGTAGGAAATAACTAAAAAATCCCTAAGAGAACAGCGCCATATCACACATTCATAAATAATTAACAAAATAAGAGCACCAGACAAACTTCTATATTACATTCCCTTAAAGCTTTAGTTTTAGGCTTTCTCTGACCAGCCTCTGCCAAGTTAAAACCAGTTTCTGGAGCCCAAAGCACACAAAGACAAGCAGAAAACTTCTATTATTATAATTACTTACTAACTTCTTAAATAAACCTTAAAAAATATATAACAAAATCCTCAAAATAAAGAAAGTAAAAGCGAGCGACACAACATGTACGAGAACGAAGCAGAAGCTGGACTAGCTGATGGGGGATTGGTCTTACTTAGCGGCGCCTCCTCCGGTCGCAACTGGCTCAAGTGCGGGCACGTCTTGAGCGGATACACGGCGAACATCTCATTCTGCTCGAGGGCCTGGACCAGGATGAGCGAGATGAGGGATGCGGCATGGAAGTGAGGGAGAAAAAAAAAACAAAAAAAAAAAAAACGAACACGGAACACGGAAGAAACGGAACGAGAGACAACCGGATTAGTGGATTCAGCGAGTCGTGGGGGAAATATAGGATGATCTGTGATGCGATTGTCATACCTCCTTGTGCTCGGCCAAGTACTCGGTGAGCGTTTTTACCTTGACTTTGGGCTTGCTGCCGCTGGGCCGCTCCTCCGCGGAGTCGGGCCGATCGCCGTCGGATCCGGCCGCCGCCCTCGTAGCGGCGTCATTTGAGATATTCAACTGCCGCAAGGAGTCGGTAAGAAAATCCTCGTTGTTGTTCTCGCCCACGAACGGATCGCGCGGCAACCGGCATCCGACGAACTCCAGCGAGCGCCAGTGCTGGCGCTGCACCTGCAGGCACGCCTGCAGCGTCTCCACGCAGCTCTGGAAGGCCACGGTCGGGGGCTTCTGCAGGGCGGCGGCTCCCAGCTGGGGCGTGGGCACGGGATCCCCCAGCAGCGTCTTCGTGCACATGGTCATGGCATACGAAATGGAGTTGACGTTGTAGCCACCCTCCAGGCAGACCACAATCTTGCCACCGGCCAGCGCCGAGAGCCAGTGGGTGAGCATGCCGTAGCCCTCGGGTGTGACCTTGCAGCCGCCAAGGGGATCACCGATGGCGGCATCGAAGCCGGCCGATACCAGCACCAGCTGGGGATTGAACTCGTACGCAATGGGCATGATGAGCTGCTGGAAGGCCAGAGCGTACTCCAGGTCGCCCATGCCCTTCTGCAATGGGGAGGAGGTGAGCTAGGATCGGCTAAAGTAAAGTGATGAGATCAGAGATGCACCCACCTTGTTCCAGGGTATGTTCACGTTGAAGCCCCGGCCCGCGCCCTTGCCCACCACATCGTAGTTGCCATCGGGTCCCTTGGGGAAGAAGGCGCCGTGCTCGTAGCGATGCACACTGATGTACAGCACCTTCGGATTGGACTCGAAGATGTGCTGGGTCCCGTTGCCGTGATGCACATCCCAGTCGACGATGAGTACGCGCTCCAGGCCAAAGTCCCGGATCGCAAACTGGGCGGCAATGGCCACGTTGTTGAAGATGCAGAAGCCGTGCGGCTGATCCGGCTCGGCATGATGGCCCGGCGGCCGGACATTGCAGATGCCGCTGCGCGACTCGCCGCGCAGGACACTCTCCACAGCCTGCAGCACGGATCCGGCGGCCAGGGTGGCGCAATCGAAGGTGCGCGGATGTAGATACACCGAATTGTAGCCAGCTCCGAGCTGCTGCAGCTCCTCCGGATCGCGACCGAGCAGGCGACGCACCGAATTCACATGGGAGCGAGTGTGGGCCAGGCAAACCTCGTCCGTGGTCGCAGCCCGGGCAGCCGGGAGCTGCTTCATCCGCGCCAGCAGGGCGTACTCCTCGTGCATCTTGTGAATGTGCAGGATGCGGGACGGCTGCTCCGGATGGCCCGGATCGTGGAGGTTCGAGTGCTCCAGCATCTGGGGATCGTAGGCATAGCACACGCGCACCGGCGGCATCGATAGCTTCGTCTCCGTGCGCAGCACCTGCAGGCGGGCCAAGTTCCTCGCCTTCTTCTCCGGCGGCAGGGGAATGGCCGTGTCCCGCGTGGGATACCGGTCCACGGGCGGCGGTCCTCCGATCCAAATGCGCAGGATTCGATGCAGATCGTTGTCCGCCACGTCCTTGTCCTGCAACTCCTGCACCTCGTACGTTTTCTGCAGCTGCAGGCACCGCCAGTGCGGCCGATGCAGGCAGATGCAGTTGAGCAGGGCCTTGGCCAGCTCAGGACGCGGCAGGGCCAGTGGCTCCACCAGCGGCGGGCAGGGATCACCGAGCAGGGAGCGTAGCGTCAAAGCAGCACCCTCCGCCAGCGAGTCCAGGCAGTAGCCACCCTCCAGGACGACGGCCACGCGGGAATCGGCCAGCCGGAGCAACGGGTTCAGCAAGTGGGGATAGCAGGCCGGCGTCACCTCCATCTCTCCCTCGGGACAACCCAACGCCGCATCATAGCCGGCGGAGACGATAATCAGCTCGGGCTGGAACTCCAGAGCCACCGGGAGCAGCAGTTGCTGGAAAATGGCCAGGTAATCGCCATTCGTCATGCCCGTGGCGTTTAGGGGGACATTGAAGTTGTAACCAGTGCCGGGACCGGAGCCAATGGCATGGTAATCCGACTCCTTCAGGTGCGGCCAGAAGCTGCCGTACTCGAAGCGGTGAATGGAGAAGTAGACCACCCTGGTGGTTATCGGTTAGGAGGGTTAGAAATCTCTCTCTGCTGCAAGGAACTCACCTGGGATCGTTGTAGAAGAACCGCTGCGTGCCCTGCCCGTGATGGACGTCGTAGTCGATGATCAGGATGCGCTGCAGCTTGTGCACATCGAGGGCATGCTGGGCGGCCAGGGCCACGTTGTTGAAGAAGCAATAGCCATTGAACTCGGCCTTCATGGCATGATGGCCCGGCGGCCGGATGATGGCCATGCCATTCTGCGCCTTCCCAGCGATCAGTTGGTCCACCAGCTCGATGGTGGAGCCGGTGGCCAGCAGAGATAGCTCGAAAGTGGACTGCAGGGAGGGGGAGAGAAGGTTATCATCGGGCTACGAAATAATCTAGGGAAACCTTATCTCCAAGTCAATAATAAACACTTGGTATCAGGCTATAATGAATTTACAGTGCGTTTCATACAAGGCAAGTAGATTAGAGATTGATTTGCCACAGGAGATTGTCAATTAATAATGAAATATGCATTTGTTATTAATATTAAGGGAATACATCTTGAAATTAATATGAATATGGCCTTTTGAAAGCTGGAAAGTGTAATAATTATGATAATTATTGTTATATTATATTAATTCAATTTATACCAATTATTTTGTACCGAATAAATGACTATAAAGCATGCGACTTTATCTCTGAACAATAATATAATAACAGAGAAAGGAAGAGCTCCATTTTGGATCTGTACTTCAACCAAGTCTAATCTAATCTGCTTCAATTTGCATTTTCTCTAGTCGTTCGAGTGTAAACACTATAATCTTCGCGGGCAATCAAGCGCAAGCGTAATTAAGCTCGAGAAGCAGGGTACCTGGTACCTGGTACCTCGCTGGCAGCCTTAAATCGATTGCTCACCGGATGAATGTAGATTGAATCGTAGCGGGAGCTCAGCTCCTCCATGCGCTCATCGTCGCGTATTCCAGCGGTTTGCTTGAGCCGCTCAAAGTGCTCCTCGGTGTGCAGGCGCAGGATCTCGGCCTTGGTGGCGGCCCTAGAAGGCAACTGGTGGCACCTCTCCGCCAGGTTCAGTTCGCGGCAACTAAATAAAGAGGGAAAAAATCGAAAAATCAATACAAAATTAATATATAGATATATAAATTAAATATTAAAGGAAACTCACCGCTCCAGGACGCGTGTGAAGCGCTCGGGACACTCGTAGTGCTCCTTGTCCCACAGACAGCAGTGCTGGCTCATGGTCTCGTCATAGATGAGAGCCGTGGGTCCTCGCACCAATCCCTTGGCATTCATGGCCTGCATTTCGGAGGATAACAAGGATTTATTATATAAACTGATACTGATGGCAAAGATATATAGAGCTTACATTCTGGAATATATCGGTGACCGTCTCCTGCATGGCCATGGCGTTGCCCTGGTTCTTGAGCATGTTCCGTGCACGACGTTTTGCCTCCAAGAGCGCTGCGCTCGGTTTGCCCGCCTTTCGCTGATCGCCGGCGGTGCCGCTGTTCCCGCTGCCAATGCCGCTGCCTCCGTCGCCGCCGCCGGCGCTGCTGCTGCTGCTGCTACCGCTGCCGATCATTCCAGCTGCCGTTGCCGCCGCCGTCGAACCGCCAGCGGCCGACTTGGACTTGACCATGGCGCGAGTCTGGATCTTTGCCTGCTGGGCGCTGCGTCGCGTGACGATGGGCGGACTCTGCGGATGCATATCGAATATGGTATGCTTAAAGGTTGCTTATGCACTGATTATTTCTTATAAAAATATAATTCTCCGTTGTTCACAATAACTAAAACAAAATTTCCTCGAAACGCTTCGTATGAAAGCCAGATATAAAATGGAAGTATACGAAAAAGTGTCAAAGCACGAAGATTACAACTGTTGACACACATTTGGGGCCTTCGATTACAGCCTACTAGTTCTAACATTAATCTCTATACAGTTTTGGCTGCCTAACGTGTACTTTGGTTATTAAAAAGGAGTTTACATTAAGTTTATTATGATTTTAAGTTGAAAGTTAACTAATCTGGAGTTGGTTAACCTTCGAAACTTGTAGTAAAAACTCATTAGCTCTATTATAAATTTTTATATAAAGTCCTTACTGTGCAGACTGCCTTAACATGAACTTTCGTCACTAAATCTTAGTAAATTGCCACAAAAATAAAGAATTATATATAAAATTATGGTTTTAGGTTAAAAATAAATGTGTTATTAATAAACTTTGTAGCTTAACGCCAAGTTAAGTTGTTTCTGTAAAGCAAATGATACTAGAAGGTAAGAATTAAAGATCCCAGGGATTATTTAATGAAGGCTTTTTTTCAAAAATAACATATAGAATATAAATTATGGTATTAGGTAAAATAAATGTGTTATTAATAAACTTTGTAGCTTAACGCCAAGTTAAGTTGTTTCTGTAAAGCAAATGATACTAAAAGGTAATGATAAAAGATCCCAGGGATTATTTAATGAAGACTTTTTTTCAAAAATAACATATTGAATATTATATAGGATACTTTGAGTCATATTTTCATGAAAGTAGCTCTGTTTTTTTTTATATTAAAAGCATAACTATAAAATTTGGAACATTTTTGTTCTAATAATTCTAAAATTCATTCCAAAACCTCTGTAACTTTAAATTTCAAGTAAAAAGTGAGAGCTTAAAGTTAGACGAAGTAAGTTCAATATTTCTACGCCCGGTTTGAGTTAAAGTTAAGCACGTTTCACTGTACTTATCAGCAGTTAAGCCGCTTGTACTTCTTATCACACTTAAAAATCATACTTTCGTCGAAGTTTTCTGAAGTTACAGTTATGTTAGCCGATAAGTCGATATCGAAACAGAAGTTTTCGAACTGTAATTGTCCAAAGTTCGCTTTACGGAGCTAGCACTGTGCGAGAGTGTGTGTGAGTGTGCCTGGAAAGCAACCAACTGCTGGCCACGAAGTTTGAACGGGAACTGCGGCTGGGAAGCCAGCTTGGAACATGGAACCTGGCCAAGCAGCGGCTGCTCTGGCTGCCGCTTGTGTGTGGTGTTGTTGAGTGGGAGTTGTTGCCATCGCCGCTTTTGGCCAAAGCCACTCCAAAAAGGCGGCAACTGGCGGCGGGCAGCCGTACTTACCATAATGTGCGACCGAATCTGAATCCGAATCGGAAACCGGAGGAGGAGGAGGAGCAAGCAGGGCAGGGGCGGCCTGAATCACAGCTGTGGTGGGCGGGCGTCCGTTGGTTGGTTTGTTTGTTTGTTTGCCTGCTTGTAAGCGTAAACGTAGCCGTGGGTAATACTTTCTTGGCTTTTCCTTGGGCTCCCGTTCCTTTTTTATCGATTCCGCGTAGCCACACACACTTTAGTTTTCTCTTATAATTAGCCGTTTTGTGTGTGCTATAAATTATGCCTACTTTATTCCTATCTCGCTTTCGCAATCCCTACTCTAGCTTTGCTGCCCGACCGTGTGTGTGTGTGTGTGCGGTGCGGTGTTTGTGTGTGTGTTGCGCTTCAGTTGCTTTGCTTTTTTGTTGTTATTGTTATTCCTCGTCAGCTTCTTCTTTTCGTGTTTGGTGTTGTTGTAATTGCACTGCACTGAACAACAAAATTATGTTTGTCTCGCGTTTCGTTTTACAGTTTACAGTTGCAGCTGCAGTTGGCAGTGGACAGCATTTGCGATTTTTTAATAAGAAGAAGAGATGGCGAAGATGCAGCAGAAACGCAACAGCAACAGCAACAGCAACAGCAATAGCAGCAGCAGTAGTAACAGATACAACCAGAACCTGAACCAGAAATCTCGGACACACACACGCACACAACAACACACTCTATACGGCGGTGGAGCTCTTGAAGGGGGTGGGTGGGGGCGTGGAGCAGGGAGTCAAAGATGCGCGCGGGCGTCGAGGAATGCGGTCGGCAAGATGTTTGTGTGCCGTCTTCTTCTTCCGCTTACATCCGAACAGATGTTCGGCCGATAGGCACAACTTGTTGATTAATCGCCGCAGTCGATAGCTGTAACGATTAGATGGAAAATTGGTCAAAAAGTAGTTTTTATGAATGAAATGGTTATAAAATGTATTCAATTAGGCTTATTTGTGCATAATTATGTTCGGTACGATGGAAATTTCGTAGCTTTCATTCAGAATTTAAGAGAATCTGAGAATATGCGTAGGTAAAAAGCATTAAAAGCGTCCAAATAGAGTCTTGGAATTTGTGTTGCAATATTTTGCTCTATTAAATGTCATATATTTTCAAATTTTGACAAATTTCTTTACTTTTAAGCCTA
>VNKF01011183.1:0-29585 GCA_008044355.1 Drosophila lacteicornis
AAGCATTCAAAAACCATGTTTTTGAGGTGTGTCAATCAGAGTGGAAAAAGTGCTTCGAAAATTGGTTTGAGCGCATGCAAAAGTGTGTAAATCTTGATGGAGAATATTTTGAAAAACAATAAAACTATTTTCCTTAATAATTATTCGTATTTTCATTATTAGGCCAGAAATATATGTAGCAGCCCACGTACTGAACATCACGCCCGTGACAGAAACTGACCAGTTTTTCTGTCGCACAAGGAAGTTCAGGCAATTAAAACCTAGCAGAAAGTGAATAACAGGACAACCTGGTTCATCTACAACAAACGTCACCACAATGGCTCTCTGTACTCATCAACAGTTAAATCGACCTCTTCTCACTCGCAACAATCACCTCCATCCACAAGTAGACAGATCCCTAAAGAAACCTCCCAACGCAAAGTTGTAAACTATGATTCTGACTCAGATAAAAACCTAAGAAACTTGAGAAAATTACGGGACGAAATTAGTTTAGCAGCGGCTGAATCCATGTCAACCTGCTCTGAAACACAAAACACTGAAAACTTGGACCTCAAAACCAAAAAGATAGTAAAAATCCTACCTTTAAATACCCAAAACAAAACCAAAAGGCTCCTTAAAGGCTAAACATACCAAACCAATATCATGACCAGATCAAAACTAAAATCACTATCAACAACAAACCTCTGTCTCTCCTAATCCCATAAATACACGATTAAAAACTAAATTATAACTTAAATGACCCTCAAGCTGCTACAATGGAACTTAAATGGATACCTGAACAATTCAACGAACTCCTCATCCTAGTTAAACGATTCAACCCCAGAATTATTTCACTTCAAGAGACCCACATCAAGTACACCCAACCAGTCCCTATTCCAGTAAACTTTGTAATACATCACATAGCCTCACGGCAGCACTCTTAATACATAAATCAATAGGACACCCAACAAATCCGCTCCAGAACACAGTCGACACCATAGCACTGGAAATAAAATCGGTAAAAAAACTCAACATTATCTCCTCCTACGTCCCTCCGAACAAAAAGTTTACACGAATTGATTTAGAGTCAATAATCCCCAGCGGGAACTCACCAACTCTATTTACAGGAGACTTTAACAGCTGGAATAGCTGCTGGGGCTCTCCTTCAACTATTAAAAGAGGTAGAATTCTAGGCAAATTTGTACAAGACCACGGCTTCATTATCCTGGATAATGGACAGCCAACTCACTTTTCCATACATAGAACACTTACGCATGTCGACCTGGCATTGTGTTTACCAGAACTGAAAGTCCTTTGCGACTTTAAAGTCAGTGATTCCCTCCGAGGAAGCGATCACTTTTCCATCACCATCGACATGTTCCCAACAAACCGAAGCAAAAAAGGTAACTACACCCAACGATTTGTGACAAACAAAGCGGATTGGGACAAATTTGAACAACTAACTGACACCTTCAATAACTCAATTCCCACATCATCAAATATTAACCAAGAAGCTAAAAATATAAACAAAATCATCCTCCAAAGCGCATACAAACCCCCTAAAACCCGCCATAATGCTCCTTGGTGTAATAAAAAACTTGAAAAACTAAAACAAGATAAAAAGAAAGCCTGGCGGATTTTCAATGGAGATATGTCGACAAGTAACTTAATCAAATACACAAAATTTAACGCCCAATACAGAAGAGAAATAAAGTCGAGTAAATCACAAAGTCTCTTCGAACTCACTTCCAAAATCTCACCACAGTCCAAACCGGAATCAATTTGGGGTAAAATAAGAAAACTCTGTGTACTGCATAAGGCCACGCAAATTCATGGAATCAAAGACAGCAACAGGGAGAATCTTCTTATCTGCTCGAAAAAATAGACGACGCCTTTGCAGCCCATTGGTCCCTTCGTGCAGAAGACACTCAAATTTCTGCTACCTTTATTGAAGAAAAACACATATTAAACACCCTCAACCACTCCAACCTCCCACACAGATCAGCCACATTCATGGAACAAGACATAAATTACATAGAATTTGCATTCGCTCTATATAGCCCTAAAGGGTACACACCAGGTCACGACAGGATAAACTACCCAATGATACAGCACGTCGCCCAACCGGTCAAAATGAGAATTATAAACTTTATAAAACCAGCACAATAATCCCCATCCATAAACCAGGAACAGACACAACAATAATTGAATCTTATTGAATCAAAATCCTTAGACAAGATCATCTCTAAGAGTTTGTTACAAATAACAAGCTACTAAATAGTCGGCAGCTCGGCTTTAAGAAAGGGAAACCGGTTATGGATTGTCTGATATATGCAGACGCTCTCATCAACAGAGCTCTTTCCGAAAAGAGTCACTTGTCCTTATATCGCTAGACTTCGCGAAAGTTTTTAAGAAAATAGTGTTACATAAAATTATAAAACAGCTGTCCGATTGGGGTTGGGGCCCAATAATAATAAAATATGTGTTAAATTGCATGTCCAATTGGAAAATAAGAGTACGCGCAAAGGAGAACCTCTCAAAAATCCACCCGCTTAACAACCTCTCATAGAATATCACCTCTCTCAGTTATCCTCTTTATCATCGCATTTAACGGTCTCTCGGATATAGTAGACAAACATAAACAGCTCAAAAACACAGCTTATGCAGACGATTACAACATATTCGTCGACCTTAAGAGAGACAAAAATATCTTAATTAATTTTGCTGAGATAAATGAATGGTGTTACAAGTCGGGAGCTATGCTCTCAGTTACAAAATATAAACATATACACATTTGCCGGAAAAAACAATGTTCATGTCAAGTTTCAACACCAACAGTAAATATATAAATAGTCATCGAACGTATTCTTTTAGGATTGACTTTTAACTCAAAGTACAAGTTCAAGCCTCACATAAAAAAAATATACAACAGTCACCCCCATACTCAGGTGCAAATGGTAAAAAGCCTCTGCATCTTCAAAATTGACTACGCCCTACCCATATACGCCTCTTCAACCAAATCGATATTAAAACCTATTAAAACTCTACTCAACTCAGCTTTGCGGATATCTCTGGGAGCCTTCTGCTCAACACCTACGTAAATTTTTTTACCTAGAAGCAAATATCGAAACCATAGAAACCAGAACAGAATATCTAAAAACAAAATTAATTAACACTATTCTGCAAGCCAACGACGAAAATCATCCACCGTATCTGCAAGAAAAATAATAAAAAATAGAAAAAATCTACCCTTAACCAAAGCATCATAGCTTGCGATTAACTTATCCTTTCTATCATTCTTCCGCATAGACCTAAAGCAACCAATCCTCCGTGGCTCATCGATACAAAACTAATAGACACTCAACTAAGCAGACTGAAAAAGCGAACACAAACACGGAAACCTACAATAAACAATTTTTAGAAATCAGACGCAAACTCAAAAACAACAACTATACACTCTTACACACAGATGGTTCCCGGAACAAGGAAATAGTAGGCTTTGCAGTCACCACAGAAGACGAGACGCTTTAACAAGCTATCCTTCCAAGCTACATTTCAGTATTTTCAGCCGAAGCCATTGCAATTCTGGAAGCAATTTAAATCGAAGCAATTACAAACACAAATAATACAACATTCTACATTTCAACGATCCGCGACTTACTAATCAAACATGCCCCAAAAAGTCAAAATCCTATGGGTTCCCAGCCATATTGGGATCAAAGGCAATGAATGTGCGCAAAGCAACAACTTTACCCCTAATAACCATCCCAAATTTTAACCGCACTAATATAAACATATACATAAAAGCCAACACGATTAACGACAAGTCCACATATGTAGAAAAATCTTCGCCCTGGTACCATCAATAGCCCTAAGCAATGAAAACATAACCGACTGCTTCAAAAACTCTACAACCTGATATGCTCAGAAGAGATCTCACCAAAATCATAAGACTTCGCTTAGGATATACCAGGGTGATCCATGAATATCGGTTCTCCCAGCCAATCAACAACCAATGCCGATTCTGCAACGCCGACACCCTCTCGATTCCACAACAGATCCAACAACTCGAACATAAAACTTACCGATTACTTAAAAAACCCCACACCTGATAATCTCCAACAGATACTCAAATTCTTACAAAAAAGCCAACTTGCTTCAACTGGTATAATGTATTTTTTGTATTGTTAACTAATTGTTACTCGTTGTAAATAAAATGCAAATAACTGTAACTATATATCTATGTAAATATTGATAAATTCCGGCCGAAAGCCACTGTAGCTATGGCCGAATCCTCCTGTAGTCTAAGTTTAGAACGTTTGCCTACAACGTATAATAAATAAATAATTAGATGTTGTCAAGGCCAGGAAACTCTTCATTCTCTAATCGAATTGCCTTTAATCAGTGGGAATATGGCAGCCATAAAAGCTATGGTTTTCTATATTTGTTTGCTGGTTACGTTTGATAGTTTGAACCCAAACAAAGACCCCAAAAGTCAAGTTTTATTAATTAAATATTAGCATATCCCAAACCTGATGCTTACCTTTCGCCGTGTTGACCAGTTTATCGCTCTTTGATCTCGAAAAGTCCTCCAAGCCTTCTTTCAAAGCCGTGATGATCATGACAAAGAGCAAGGGCAGTAGGGACACCAGCGGGGATATGGTGTCATCTATGTTTTATTTATTCAAATTAAATCCAAGGGTTTATTCCATAAATAAACAGAGGTGTTAACTTATAACTTACTTACGAAGAACGACACAATGGTGATGATTAGAAAGTAAAAGTAGACCGCCCGTCGGAACTGCTCGTAGAAGTTGAGGGGCAGAAAGGTTAGCCAGTTGTACTTGGTGGTCGTTACCCGGTTGAGGCTCTGCTTTCGGTGACCTTCGATGCCGCCAATCTCAATCCTCAAAGGATCACCCTTTGATTTTTTCTTAGCCGTCATATTGTCCTTATATTTCTGATTGTTTCGAGTTCAGTTCATGCGAAATATCTGAGAAAAAGAGTTCTTCCTTATAACCCGTCGTGGTGAGACCTTTCGGAGCAGAAGTAAGACTGACTTTCGGTAGCATTCCAAATTGTGCAGAAAATGCCAACTGAATTGGCGTCCGATAAGGATACTATACTATATATGGTTCGTATGTGGGCCTGTCAATAAGAAAGAGGTATCCCATCCAAAAATAAGATATGTTTTTATTGTAATTCACTCGTGTTTAATCACTTTGATTATGAGAATTCCTATTTCCGGCGGGTTTACTGTTGATAGATTAGTCGAAACATCAAAGTCGAGTGTTCTACAAGAGTACACATAGAGAAATAAGAAAATAAATTTAGAAAGAAACCTAAGTATATATACAAAATAAACCCTAAGGCTTATCTTATATTCTCTAAATTTAAAAAGGCCTAAGAAAAGTGCCAAAAGTCGGCTGAGGAGTCAGTCTGATGAGAAGAAGTGGCACCCATTAAAGGCTTGAACCTTTTTAAGAATATTTTTTCTAGGTGTAGATATAGTCGTAGCAGATTAACTTTATTGTACACACTTTGATATTAGATTAAAAACCTATTTAAACTTTAATGCGACCTGGACGATGTTTATATATTTATAACTATGAAAAGATAACCACTTTTTACACCATTTTCCAATAAGCATACTTACAACTGGACAAATTCTGTCATTTTCAAGCCTTTTCAGATAATTCAGCTCTCGACTCGCTTTCGTATACTGATTAATATTATCGGCTATTTAAAATTCCAATATCAAATCCACCTGGTATTTTGTATACCAACACCTAATCGCACAACTCTAATCGTGTATTCTCGATTACCCCAACCAAGAGGGCACTTTGCTGGGTTTTTACTAAATCGAAATGGTTTCTAGGTTCGGTTGCCCTTAAAGGCAATGGATAGTGGGAATAATTGGGTAGGAAATCTGTTTTCAGAGTTAGTTTAGTTAGTTTAGGTTACTACTGTATCCAAATTGGTCTTTAATTTTATAACTCACTTATGAGTAAAGCAATCAATATTTTTTCTAATTTATTCACGATTTCTCAGCTGTCTTTATAATATTTTCTTTATCTGTATTTCCCTGTACTGACAGGGATTTAATCTTTGAAAGCTTTAAAAGCTCCAGTAAACCCTAAGGAAACCCTAAGCGAGCAGGCAAGCAACCAACTAAGCACACTTTCAGGCTCTGAAGAAAAGAGCCCAATAAATATGTATATTTGTGTTAATATAAATGAAAACAATAAATATATTAAATAGTATTAGTGGCTGTAAGTAGGTCCGAAACTTTAGGAGTTGACACTGACAGACAGAGAGTTATGAAGAGGTCGACTTGTCGTCTGACTATCGAAAAATAAATCTTTTTTCTATAGATGGGAAGTGATTCCTTGAATTGAAAATATCTACCTCCATAAGGACTGTCATACAAGTGTCGTAACTTAACATTAAGCCACTGAAAATCATCCGCACCCATTTTTCCCACATAATATTGGTTTATTCAATACATTTTGCCCATCACATTTCGGGTTTTTTTATTTACGTTTGCATACCATTATATTCTGGGGTTTTTTCATAATTAATGCTTCATACAAAACTTATGATAATTTGATCGAATGCTTAGCGATCAGTAGGAATCGATTACCTTCGATTACATTCATATATTTGATAGGGCTTAAGCGCCAAATTCTATTTCCGGCAGCCATTTATAATATGTTTACTCATTTTAACTGATCGATGGCATCGGTTTCGGTTCAGAAATTCTGGAGGTGACTCAGAGGACATAAGGGAGATAACCAAGCATGTTTGTTTTAAATTAATACCACACAAAAATAGAAAAAACAACAAATGGGGATCAATCTGACATTATGTCAGACCACTAAAGTCTGACACGTGTTTAGCTGATATTTGATGTGTATTTGATATATTTGGTAATACTTATCACAGGTAACTTGTTCTTTATACATACTTACGTTGGATTAAAGAGAGTTCTAAGAAAACTCCATGGTAGTTCCAGGGACTTCAATAGGTCCTTACTCCTTTACAAAAATAAAACCATATCAGGTGTGCCCCAGAAATCGTTGTGGTCCAATGATAATTACCATAGAGATGGTGTTCAAATAATTTTATTTTAGCGTGAATGTGTTCTTAATAAAATGTGACATATAAATAACCAAAGTAACACTAGTATTCATTCGAAATACATTTATCTATAATATTATTTCTTAAGTTTGTGTATTTTTGTGATAAATTGAAAATGATGTCTTGTTTTTAAGGTATTAACCTTTTTCCGCAAACTGTTTAGGATTTGAAAACAATGGAAAATGCTCTCTCAAGGAATGCAATTATTTTTGTACCCTTTCGTAAGATGTTTCATACTTTTGGGCACCTTTTCCACTGATTTCAAATCTACAGAAAATTCTGTAAATATTCTGCAGAGCGTACTCACTGGATCAGGCCATGCTATGGCCTCCTCCGCCAACCAGGGACAAAGCACCCGCCGCAGATCCAATCCCCAGGTTAAGTGAGTCACGACGCACCGGCGCTTTGCTCGCCTCCGGCTATGGCTACGGCTACGGCTCCGCCACCGGCTACGGCGACGGATATGTGTGTGTCCATGTGATTCAATGCCTCACGATAAGATATTGTTATCGACTTTATCTCTTCGGCTAATGGCAAATCGCAAACAGTCCGGGGCGGCTAAGAGAGCGAGCCGACAGCTGAGCTGAGCTGCCTGCTTCCAAGAGTGGGCCTCCTCCAGGAGAGTGAGAGTATCCTCGAGTGCTCCGGACTCTGGGACACGATCGCATGTATCCGACTCCCGCAGATGACGATAGTTTGCTGCCGATTTGGCAATTATTCGGGGGTGCAACGCACTGGTTGCCTCTTTTTTTTGCACCCATTTGGCAATATCTATGAGTCGTTAAGACCCTGCCTGGGTGCAGGAGTGGGTGTGCGGGCTATGGGTGTAAATATGGGAGCATACATGCAAAGTCCGACGCATGGTATCGCTATCAACAATTCTTCGACAGTTTGCCGATAGATCAGTTTGCGCGTGGAAGGCTTCTCTTTCCATCGTTTCAGTGTACAAATAATAATATATATACGCCTTTTGCCTCCTCATGTGTGGACAATAAGAGTTATTTTTTGTCTCGCGTTTTCGCTTTTGTTTTTCGCGTTTTTTGTTCGTACTATATTTGATTTGGTCACGTTAAGCGAACAGGTGGTTTGTTTGGTCAGGACCTCGGGCGCAAGCGGAGCAACTCGAAACGAAGAGGAACTTGAAGGCTGAGTCAGTCGCTGGACAAAATGGTATGTTTACCGGGGAATCAGGGGATCCCCTGGAGGGTTATGTGGAGTCTTCCTTAGGGAGTATTATTAGGGAAATTCTGAAAGGAACTTGCTTAGTTTTGCTTACAAAGGTTTAATTGTATTTTGTAGGAAGTAAATGTGCAAGGTAAGCTTGATATTTATTTCATTTAATATTCTTTGATTAGTTTAAAGTGGAAATATTAAAAAAATATAACTTAAGTGATCACTGAGATTGGAGGGATGTTGAAAAATTAAGGAAACTTAAGCTTAAAATTCTTAACTTAACTTATTAACCAAACCCTTTTTATCAAGGGATTATATCAGGAATTTAAAGTCTAAATATTGATCCTTCCTTTCACACTTCAAAGGTAGACTTCTCCCATGAAAACCTCCCTTATAATTGTGAAATCCAAAGTTAGTGAAATCCACACGACTTCGGTTGGTACAACTGGATACTGGCACGCGTCCAAGCCCCTGCCTTCCCACAATCTCCTCCAATTGCCTTTGCTATCGTGGTGTTTATGGGACACCAAAGTGACTCGCTGAGATGCTTGATCGCAGCCAAAAACTGCCTTGATCATCGTGACGATAAGGGATACTCCAAGTGTCGATCCGATAAAATAGGCTCCACCAGTCGGTCCCCTCCAGATATAATACGTATATGTAACCCAACCTTAGAGAGGGCTGAGCTCCTCCGCTCTCGGATGATAAGCGGCTGCAGTCCGTCCGCTGACACCGTCGATTAGTCAGCTGAGGTGCTCCAGCACTTAGATATCCGCGCAATCTTATCAGCTTTTTGGCAGTTTACTCTACAGATATGGGCAAGTCCCGACTAAGAGGGAAGCCGAAACTAGAGGGGGAATATATCGGATTATGGGCCCGGTTCTCTTGCACGGATGTCAGTTCGAGAAGTGCGCTTTGAGAGGCGGAAGGTCTGGTCTGGTCTCCCACCTCCACGCTTATTATTAATATTTCTGTCTAAAAGCCTTGGGAATGACGATGGTGCAAAGCCAGTTACGTTGAGCTGATAACCAAGGTGTAACCCATAAAGATAACAGACATTTGTGCACATTCATGACGTTTCCCCCGGTATTGCATTGATTGGTGCTCCTGAGCTCTCTCTCTCCCTTGGTTAAGTGTCAAGGAAGGTAACCGAGCCACTAGCAAGAGTGTTTGTGCTTCGACTAAACCAAAAAAATAAAAAAGAGATTGGCCGCCTAGGAGCGGGGCTATTGGTTTCCAAAAGTTATTTCCCCGATAAGCAATACCGACCAATTCGAGGTAACGAAGTATTCCGGAGAGAGATACTGAAATCGGTCAGTTGTAGTTATGCTATTGTTTCGCGTCGGTGCCGCATTGTCCCCAGAAAACCCACCTGAATATATATGAACTGGGAGAGGATATACTTGGCCCTCAGCACAGCAGGATAAAGTCGAGCGCGCACCATGCCCAAGTTCTTCGAGAGGCTTCTTCGCAAGAGGGTGAGTCAGCCAGGAGTTCGATTCGAACGATTGAACGATTGACAGGAACAAATAGTGTAAATTCTTTCGAGTATTAGGTCATAGCAGTGAGTGTAGTGAGTGTGTGTTTATCCGGAAAGCAATCTATATTCGTGAAATAAACAGCAAAAACCGTACCGTCGCGACGGTAGGAAACAGCCTGATACTGGCAGCTGGTATCAACATTTTGTTAATCTTCAAAATCCTTCATTTAATTTCAAGGTTTTTCGCAGAGACAGGCGTTTATATTTACCTGAAAATAATTAAATTTTGTGTTTAATTCAAATGGTGCCAAAAAATCCACCGGAAAAGCACAGATTTTTATGATTAAATACCAATTTGAATATAAATTTCTGTTTACATTTAAAAATTTGTTTCTTTGTAACATTTTAGTGGCGTAATTTTTAAATTATTAACACAGTATAGCTGTAAACCTTTTTGTTAGCTATAACTTACGACCTGCTATAGCTTTATTTATACTGCTAAATTGTAAAGAAACTTTGTGGAAGTGGAAAGAGTTGCTATCCTCTTTAGTATATATTTCCAGCCGTTCATATAAATTATTACTAGAAAATCATTGATGTTAATCGATTTAAAATCAAATTATGCTTAAAAAACATCGAAAAATCTTTTATTGAGACTAAGACATATCTCATAGACTTTTTAAATGGTTATTTAAAAATTTTTTAGTCAGTTTCAGTTTTTGTTTTTTGCTATGATACCCTTGATAAACAGGTAGTATTACATATAAAAACATTTAACATTAAGTATACGCATGCAGCATTACGTATACGCCTGTAAAAATGCGTATACGCTTGCAGTATTACGTATACGCATTATAATTTTTACTTTTAATTGTATTTATGTAAGTGCTTGTGCCCTTGCCTCCATCAATTGAACTACTTTTTGGGATTAAAAAAAAAACAAATTATTGCTTTTTAATTCTACAGACTTATACAGTCACTTCACTGAAGAATTGTTGTTGGTTTTTGTGGCTGTATGAACAGTATAATTGACAATTTATACAGTAGCTTTTGTTGGTACAAGTTTAAACAGGTCTGTTTGTTGTTTATTTTTGCAGACTATTTTCAAGTAGTAAAAGAAATTATTGTGAGAGTTTTTTTTGTACAATATTTTAAACATTTCGGAATGACTTTACTGTTTTTCTTTTTTATTTTGAGTATTTTTATAGTTAAAGTTTACAGCTTTTGATGGTAATAAGAACTTAAATTATATATTGTACTATTTGCAGAGAGTGAAAGCAATTTAACTGCAAATTGTTGGTTAACTTTACTGTATAAAGACAATCTTTTAGTACGTTACCTGAATTTTACTGTTGCTAACATTACTTACTGACAAACAAACAGTTAAATACAATATGTTGTTAACTAAGAGTGATACTTCGCAGGCACTGTTTATTTTCCTCGTAAAAGTCGTTAGAAATTATTATTTTTTTAGAGCCGACGCCTCTGCTCTGCCAGCTGTTTCCCTCCGAAAACTTAAACAATTGATTTTTGTGTGATTTTATTTAAATAGCAACGTCACCGATTTCGACAATACAATATGGCAAATTAACTATGCACTTTGAACCTATCAGCTCCCGAAGCTGGGGCGGATTCGATGTATAGCGCGAACTTTTACTGGCGACGTCAATAAGATTGAAGCTTTTATTGGCTGCTCCCCGGGCTCCGCGCTGGGTCTACGTCCAATTTTGAGGCTGTGAATGCGATCGGAATGGGGAATGGGCAGTGGGAATAGTGGGGCAGGGCGGAGTGTGGAGTGAAATCGGAGGTGGAAGCGGCACAGACCTCCCATTTCTCAGTGTGAGAACGGCTTTTCAGTGGCGCACATCGTCCCATCTCATCGCACATCGCGCTTCGCGCATCACGCGGCCACTTGTCGATCGCCTCTTTTGTTGTTGTTATCGAGTGACAAGGAGAGTTGCTATCGCCTATCGGGGGTAGAGCCAGAAGGACATCTATCGAATGATCGATTGGTGAAGGGATATCGGGTAAAGAGCGCGTAAAGACTCGCCGCCTTAAACGTTACGTGACGAGTGTGTGTGAGAGGTGTGCGAACGGTGTGTGCGTGTGTTTGGCCAACTCTAGCTAAAAGCCATGTAAACACGAAAGGCAAATATATGTACCACGCACCGATACATACATTATAAAGCGGGCCAGCTTGCACTTACGTTCGTACAATGATCATAGAACCTTTCAATTGAAGTGTTAAAATTGACCACTTAACATCGCCTTAAGGTTATACGTACGTACGTTTTCTTAAGTGTGCTGAGAAATCGTACCCTCCATGTACGCTATGTGCGCCCGAATGTCGAGTATAAATAATAAATAACAATAGGGAATAAATAGTGAATAAATAAATAGCAGTAACAAGCAGGTGTGTTTGTAAAATGGGATTGCGCCAAACGGAGCACGGAAATATCCATCGTGATCCGTGGGAATCCGTCAAGAGATGAACCTCTATAACGCCCCAAAGCCAAATCCAAAGCCAAAGCCAAATGCCAGGCGCCAGGTGTCAGTGTCAGTGTCGGTGTCCGTCTCCGTCTCCGTGTCCGCGTCCGCTTCCGTGTCGGTGTCGGGTCTCAGTGTTAGACAATGAATTTTTTTGGACATGACTATCTGAGCGGATTTCGGCGCATCGATCGCATTGGGTCCACCTATAGGCCACCGGTCTGGGACGCTCAGGAGTCGTACCATCTCAAGGAGGCATTGCTATGGAACAGGCGTAAGGTGTGTATGGGTTAGGTGATCTCCGAGAGAAGTCTCACAAAAATTGCTGGGGATTCGAGTTCAATTTAAAAAAAAAAACGACTTAAAAGTAGGCTGTAATTCGTTGTACACTTTTTTGTATCATGCTTTTTGACAGTATTTAAAGTGATTTTAGTTCTACGATTATTTCTTTGGCCCCCCTAATTATTTGGGCTGAAGATTCCCAATGAAAGAGGAGAATTACACTCCAGGGCCTTTATATCTGGTAGTACACTTGATATATTTACAAAAAGGCATCAATGTTGAATATACATATGTGTAAGGAGCATGAGGAACTTAAGTTATCGATATCAATTATCGTTTATTTTACAATCTGTCAGGGTATCAAAGTACCACTTTTAATTTAACAAAATTCCATTCTTGAGAGCATTTTATGGCCAAAACGAGAGTGATTTAAAGAAGCTGAATCTTTTTCGATTCGCCACTAAAATCTTAAATTTTAAAAATCAAAATATAAAAACAAAAAAATATTTTAAATTTTTAAATTAAATTTTTAGGTTTAGGGCCTAATGAAAACTAGCTCAGAAAAGCTTTCCGCATTGAAAATATGGCTGTTTTGTCTAAGTTATGATTATTTTTAACATTGGTTTGTACAAAAATCAAATCTCTGGGAATAATGGCGTTTAAAGAGACCAGCTTTATGCTTAAGGTTTTCATGCTTTAAATATTCTAAATATAATAAAAACTATATTTTATTTTACGGTATTTTAATAAAGACATTCATTCGTCGAAAATAGTATAAAAGTGTAACCTCTTTTTTAATCTAATCGGTGGAATTTTCTGTCCGTCAGCTCGTAGTTATCTTTTGATTTTCAATCTTTAACCGTCCCTTCCTCTGTCAACTGACAGTATTTACTTGGTATAAATAATAGGATCTGCTGTTAAAATATTATAAATAAATAAAAAAATAAAAAAACATATAAAATTCCTAGAACCGTTTTGTTTATTTAACGATAACCCACAATTCCAAAAATTAGTTGCAAAAACTGAGTTACAATAACTTCAAGACTAGGTACAACTTTTAGTAAGAAGAACTTTACAAACTATACTCAATTGTTATGAGTAGGAAATGCTCCTCTCGTATTAAATATTACTTATTTTAATCTTTAGATAAGTACTTTTGTCATTTTACCACTCAAAGTCTAATAGTCTTTTTTAAATTGAAAATATTTCCTTCTAAAGTCGGGAAAAACCTTTAACTTTGATCTCCAAAAAATTCTTGAAATATCTTTTCTCTGATCTGCATATATAATTTTCATTGATCATAAAAGATTTTGCCATGTTCAAGTGCATATATATGCTTCGCATAGTAACCTTCTTCCGCACTCTCTCGGTGCGATTCTTCACTTAATTAACCCCATTAACCCCTTGCCCAAACTCATTCAAATTGATGTTCGAAAAGATTGTCAGCATTGCTTTAATAGGTAAACTCATAGACATAAATTTAAGAGTGATTTCTGGCGAAGCAAATTTAGTTTTAGAATCTATTTAGGCATTTTTAGAAATATTTTCTTAGGTTACCTTAAAGTCTGCGACAGATAATTGGACTGATTCACAGCCAGCAAATAGTAGTTTCTGATAAGATAAATACACCCGAAGGAGGTTTCCAACTATATCGATTTCTTCTTTTACCTTCTGATATTCCCAGGGATCCCGAGTTAGTACCATCAATGACTGGCTTCAGATACAAATCGGTGGCCCTGAGGATGTCAAGAAGAAACGGCCCAAGGGCCAGAATCGCATCAAGTCCACCAAGTACACCCTGATCACCTTCCTGCCACAGAATCTATTGGAACAGTTTCGTCGAATTGCGAACTTTTACTTCCTGGTGATGACCATAATATCCCTTTTAATAGGTAGGTAAACTTACTCGCTATACAGTATCTGGATAATATAGCTATCCTCTCAACAGATAGTCCTGTGTCCCCCATGACCTCTCTCTTGCCCTTGGTCTTTGTGATCGCTGTGACCGCCGCCAAGCAGGGTTATGAAGACATCCTTCGCTACAGGACGGACAACGTGGTCAATGCCTCGCCCGTCACCATCATCAGGGATGGAAAGGAGACGATAGTCAAGTCCGAGGATATCGGCCCCGGCGATCTCATCGTGGTCGAGCGGGACTGCGACGTTCCGTGCGACCTGGTGCTGCTCCGCTCCACGGATCCCCACGGCAAGTGCTTCATTACGACCGCCAATCTGGACGGGGAGTCCAACCTGAAGACCTTGCTGGTGCCGCGCGATCTGCCCACCGTGGACCTGTCGGAGATGCACAAGCTGGGCATGATCGAGTGCGAGAGCCCGACCACGGACCTGTACAGCTTCAACGGCAAGATCGAGCTGAAGGGCAGCGAGGGCAGGGTGCTCCCCCTATCCGCGGAGAATGTCCTGCTGCGCGGGTCGCGGGTCAAGAACACCGAGTGCGTCATTGGGTGTGCCGTCTACACGGGAATGATCACCAAGCTGCAGCTGAACAGCAGGCTCACCCGGAACAAGAACGCCTCCAGCGAGACGTACATCAATCGCTTCCTGATCGTCATCCTCGTGGCCCTAATCGCGATAGTCACGCTCCTGTACTTCCTGAAGCGGTGAGTTTCGAGGACTCTGCCCTGGTGATCTTCAGGACTAGAAATAACCTCTATATCCCCCAGCTACAACGAGCTATTTGTGATACCCAAGCTGACGTACCTGGGCGATGCCACGGACAGCTACAGCGTGAAGCAGTTCCTCCAGGACTATCTGTCCTTCCTCATCCTCTTCAACTACCTGATACCCATTTCCCTGTACGTCACCATTGAGCTGCAGAGGGTTATTGGCAGCCTCTTCATGGAGTGGGACCAGGAGCTGTACGAGAGCGAGACGGACCAGCCGTGCGTGGTCAACACTTCGAACCTGAACGAGGAGTTGGGCCAGATCAACATCCTGTTCTCGGACAAGACGGGCACGCTGACCAAGAACGAGATGAACTTCCAGCAGTGTTCGATTGCCGGCTCCAAGTTTCTCTTCAAGAAGACGCGGCTGGAGGACGAGGAGACCAAGGCGCTGCTGGACATCAACAAGTTTAATGTGAGTGTCCTTTGGGACTCGTGGAGGGACCTTTCTAACGTAATCCCTCTCCCCTACAGGCGAGCCAGCGCATCTTCTTCCAGGCCCTGTCCATCTGCCACACCGTCCAGGTGGCCTCTGGCTCTCTGGAGGAGGCCGATGCCAGCAGCACCAAGAGGGAGCCAGCAGGACCAGGAGCAGGAGCCAAGTCGGGTCCGCCCGAGATGTACTCCATTTCGGACATCACCGAGGAGAGCCACAATTCTAGTCAGCAGAGCGAGCTCAACGTGAGCCACGCGATCGAGAACTCGGTGTCGTCGCACCCCAACAACGGCAACTTCACGGCCACCTCCTCCTCGGACGTCAATCCGCTTCTGGTGTCCGACGGCGACGGCTATGGCGTGGAGCGTCGCAAGCGTCCGGTGGTCGTCAAGCGGAGCCCGAACTTTGCCCGGGCCAACCGGGTGCACATCGCCGGCGGCGGCGGCGACGACTCGCCCGCCATCCAGACTGAGCTGAATGGAGGCGCCTCCAATGGAGTGCAGGCCACTCCCAACATACGTCCCATTTCGCTGCAGTTCCAACGCTCTACCTCGGAGCGGGATCTGCCGCAGTTCGGGGATGCCCACAATGGGCCTGCCCTGGGCCATCGGCGGGCCCATTCCTATGGGGCGCCCAATGCCTACCTCTCCAACCCGCTGGCGCCCAGCACGCCGCCCGTGTCCGGCGTCCTCTTCCGCTCGCCGAGCACTGCCTCCAGGGAGTCCTATGCGGCGCCTACCTTCACGAGGCAGCCCACCATGCTGGTTCGGGCCGAGTCACAGCGCCGGAAGAACGAGATCCGCGAGTTTATATTGTAAGTAAACCTTAAGGGAGGGGTGCCCACTCAATGGCCGCAAGGGCACCGAAGCTAAACGAAGCTGTAGCCGGCTCCCGAGTGCTTTATACCTTTTAAACTTGATTTATTTTAATATCTTCTTAAATATTCTTCAGTACCCTGGACTACCAGGCCTCCAGTCCCGATGAAAAGGCCCTGGTGGAGGCCTGTGCCAACCTGGGCATGGTCTACACCGGCGACGACGACGAGGTGCTCCGCATACGCATCGTGCCGCCGCACATGGACTACAAGCGACCCTTTACCAGTGCCAAGCCCAAAGAGGAAACCTTCCAGCGCCTCCACGTCCTCGAGTTCACCTCGGATCGCAAGCGCATGAGCGTCATTGTCAAGGATGCGGAGGGCAAACGATGGATCTACACGAAGGGCGCCGAGAGCTATGTGTTCCCGCTGTGCGCCAACAGCTCGGCGGATCTCGTGACCAAGACGGACGGTCATATCAGTGACTTTGCCCGTCTCGGGCTGAGGACACTGGCCATAGCCAGGCGCCAAATAGCGGAGCCGGAGTACCAGGACTTCCTCACGGAGCTGGCCCAGGCCAACAGCTCGCTGGAGAACCGGAAGCAGCTCAGCGAGGAGTGCTACGCGAAGATCGAGAGCAGTAAGCCAGCATAGTCTATTCTCTGTTCTCCGAATGTACCTGATCCTTATTTCCCTTAAAAGATCTGGACCTGCTGGGCGCCACAGCTGTGGAGGACGCTTTGCAGGATGATGTGGCCGATACCCTGGTCTCGCTGCAGGCGGCAGGCATCAAGATCTGGGTGCTCACCGGCGACAAGGTGGAGACGGCCCTGAACATAGCCCTGTCCTGCGGCCACATTCCGCCCGATGCCAAGAAGTACTTCATCATCGACTGCAAGAACCGGGAGGAGATGCTGCTGCACCTGAACGCCCTGGACAGGGAAATCATCTTTGGCATCGGCCAGGAGTGTGCCCTCTTGATCGACGGCAAGAGCCTGGCCGTGGCTCTGGCGGATGTCAGCTCCGAGTTCCGGGACGTGGCCGTCAAGTGCACGGCCGTGCTCTGCTGCCGCCTTAGTCCGCTGCAGAAGAGCGAGGTGGTGGCGCTGATAAAGTCCTCCAACGAGAACTACAACACGGCCTCCATTGGCGACGGGGCCAACGATGTGTCAATGATCCAGGAGGCGCACGTGGGCATCGGGATCATGGGGCGAGAGGGTAGGCAGGCGGCGCGCTGTGCGGACTTTGCCTTTGCCAAGTTCTGTATGCTGAAGCGCCTGCTCCTGGTCCACGGGCACTACCACAGCGTCCGGCTGTGCCTGCTGGTGCTGTACTTCTTCTACAAGAACATCGTCTTCATGGGCATCATGTTCCTGTTCCAGTTCCACACGCTCTTCTCCTCCTCCTCGGTCTACGACTCGCTCTTCCTCACCCTGTACAATGTGATATACACCTCGCTGCCCATCCTGTTCATAGCCATCACCGAGAAGCCCTACACCGAGGAGAAGCTGATGCAGTAAGTGTTCCGGATCTTGCTAGGAATCACCTTACGAATCGATCTAGACATATTCTATAATATTTTTTTAATTATTCACAGAACCCCGCAACTGTACAAAAAGAACACGGACAACAAGCAGCTCCACTGGCCTTTCTTCCTCATGTGGATGCTCTTCGCCATCTACCACTCGGTCATCATCTTTTACTTCGCCTTCTGCCTGTTCTCCTACAACAACGTGATCCTGAATTACGGCCAGACGGTGGCCTTCTCCTGCTTCGGCACGCTGCTCATGTGGACCGTGGTGGTTGTGGTCAATTTAAAGCTCTGGCTGGAGTCCATGTACCTCTCCTTCTGGTACATATTCACCATTGTCATTTCCATTTTGGGCTTTGTGATCACCACGGTTATCTACAACGTTATCAACCTGTGAGTGTGTATGGCAAATATCTGTATTACGGGGTGTTGGCAACCATAAATCTTTGCAGGGATTACGACACCGATATCTACTGGGCCTACAACAACCTGCTGGCCTCATTGCCCACCTGGCTGTGGCTCCTCCTGACCAGTGTGGCCTGCCTGGTTCCCGACTTCACCATCCGGATGCTGCAGAGGGCGCTCAACATCAAGCACTTCAGTATCTTTCCCGGCAAGCAGCGGAAGCTCAAGATGCGCGAGAAGGCCGAGAATACGTACTTGTAGGACCCCTACCCCTCTATAGGCTATAGACTATAGTTTTTATACCGCTAATTTATTTATTTGCTTTATTATGTACATATATTTTTTTTTAACGAAGAATGACAATTTTTTTTTTTTTTTGAAAAATTAATGGTTGAATTTTTATTACTATTGAAGAGAGAGAAAAATATCTTGGTTAAATTAAAATCGGAAAATGTAAGTATTATTGTGCTATACTGTCATAAGCCTAGTACTAAGACCGACGAAAAGTGGTCGTAAGCAGTGCGAGAGAGCAAGAGGGTGACTATTGTCCTCTCGTTTTGACTCACTGCTTAGATACACTTTCCGTCTATCTGAGTACGTAGCTTTAGGAACTTTAAAATGTATTTAAGGCTGGTCACACTTACACAAAATTCAAGGCTTCTTCCCACCTCTGAGCTGCAAGTCATTATTGAGACTGATAGAGATCGGAAAGAGAGTGAAAGTAATACAGGGAACATTTAAAATTTTATGGGTTTCGTAAGAATTTCTGAGATATTGGAAATAATAAAGGTTCTGGAATCCTAAATATTCGAAAGAAACAACAAAAAAGTAAGTAAAAGTAAAATTAAATAGAAAAAGTAAGTAATAATTATTATTATTGTTATGGAAACTTCAAAAACACCTCAAGGCTGGTCACACTTACACAAAAATGCGGGGCTTTTCCCTCCTTTCAGCCGTTATAATTCTCAAGTCAATATTGCGAGTGATAGAACGGAAACAGAATGAAAAATCAATATACAATTTGTTGTTTTAAATATGGAATTTCGAATAGGATTTCTGAGATTTTGGAAAAAGGAGGAACTCTTGGACTTTTTAAGAACCTAAGATCCCGAACTCGAAATTTTTAAAAACTGTTAATAATATTTGTAAAGAAAGATATTCAAACAGAGAAATTTCTAAACCTTCTAAGACAAATTTTTAAATTAGATTTTAAGCTCAGTAATCCGGTTTAAGAATATGTAGGGTCCTAACAATATCGCCTATATCCAAATCCTCTTCCATGCCCTACTCTCCAGCCCCATTCCGGCGTTATCTGGTTGATGGCGTCGTTCTCGTTCGCATTGCTGGAGCAATACCGAAACATTTTGATTGTGAGGCCGTGTTTTCGATGATAATGATATCTCAGAGTCGCCTGTATATATATATACGATTATATGGGAGTATTCGTAGGTAGATAACACCACCCGTTCGTGGCACATTCGCAGCGAATTCTGGGGGCAATCGGAGACACGGCGTAGCTTATATTTACTAGCCACCTCCTCCACTTGCTGGCCAGCTGCGTTCTATGGAGAGCCGGCGAAGAGTTCGCTGGGTTAGTACTCAATAGGGTTCGGTTCCAGGCAATGTGTGCTTGCTATCGCACATAGATTTCACGGCCGCCTAAGGCAGTATCTAAACCACGTCCATGTCCGTGTCCGTGTAATCAGCGCCAAAGTGCCCATGTGTGCGGGTATGACTAGCCCCGAGGAAGGCTTTCTTAATCATTTCCGACGTTCCGCGTTCAGTGTGTGTTTAGGGCGGTGTTCTCGCAGCACCACAAATAATCTGCTGACCACTGATCCGATATTCCAATTCTTTCCTTTCCGATCATGTCCTTCACCAAGGCACTGACGCGGGACATCATACCGGACCAGGAACAGCCCAAGTCCACGACCATAGTCAAGTATGAGAAGTCGTCGTGTTTGTTCTGCAACGAATGGTTCGACGCCCAGACATTTACGGTAGGAGTAACTTGACCCAAACTCCTAAGCCTCCTCCTAACCTCTCTCCCTTAACAGGAGCACCTAATCCACTGCGGCCAAGTTTTAGAGGAATGCCCCAAGGGCTGCCTGGCCTTCATTCCACGCATCCGCATGCGCTCTCACCTCAAAGAGTGCCCTCGGGCCAAGCAGCAGCTCTTGAACGGCCAACGGCTGAGTGCCAGCATGGATAGGCTGGACCAGCAGCAGTCCGATCATCGCCTGCAGGCCCTGGAGCAGGATGTGGGCACCATACGCTCCGTGTTAAACGAGGAGATCCGACAGCGCCTGCACCTGATCACCGACGTGGGCAACATCCGCAAGCAGAACCAGGTTGTGGAGGACTGGAACCGCGACACCGACGAGGTGGTGGCAACTCTGCGTCGCCAAATAGAGGAGGAGGCCTCCCAGAGGGCCTATGCCGTCGAGCAGAACCAGCTGGACTTCCAATACTGCTGCAATATCACTCAGGTGGGGTTTATCTTTGGGATATTGTATATATATTAGCTTAATTTATCCTTCTTTATTCCAGTCCCTCAAGGAGCAGGTAGAAACGAGGCTAGATGAGGCCCAAAAGCTGGTTAACCAGCTCTCCCTGGACGTTACCTTCCACCAGAACCAGCTGAATGACAACATCCTCAAGCTGGAGGAGCTGATCTTCGAGAACGAGCGCCAGAATCGGTGAGTAAGATAGGGGCTGAGAGGGGCTTTAAAGCATTGCTGAAGCCACCTGCAGCGACAAGTTCTTCCAGATCGAGGAGTTCCTCCAGCAGATCAACGAGGACCTCAAGACCAAGCTGGGCAATAGCGACTACGTGACCACCAAGCAGGCCACGCTGGACTACGAGGTGAAGAACGTGAAGAACATTGTCTGCGAGACGGAGGAGCGCTGCGACAAGCTGGACCGAGCCCTGCACCAGACCATGCAGAACCTCTCGGATCTGGAGAACCAAATGGCCATGCAGCAGCGCATAGCCAGCGTGCAGAACATCAGGGGTAAGGTTTGAAGGGTTTCCAGGGAGTAGAGTTAATCATTGAGCATCTTAGGTCACCTGATTTGGCGCATCAAGGACTACTCGAAGAAGCTGGACGAGGCCAAGCAGTATGACACTATCCTGCACAGCGCCATGTTCTCGAACAAGGCCTTTGGCTATGCTCTGAGGGTGAGTCTGGCTGGATTACCTTTAGGATTCTCTCTAAGACACTCCTCTCCTTTAGCTGGATATTTACCTGAATGGGAAAGGCACCTGGAAGGGTCGCAATCTGATTGCCTGCCTCAATGTCCTCTCCGGCGAGTATGATCCTTTGTTGACCTGGCCCTGCCGCCTCCAGGCCGAGATTGTCATACGGGATCAGTGCTCGAATATGGGTGAGGCCCAGGACTATGTGAAGACGATATTTGTGCGGAAGAAGAGCGACGACTTTATCCAGAGCAACCAGTACTTCCACATACCCCACAAGGTGATCACCAGCCGGAACTATCTGCGCAACGATGCCATGTTTATAGAGGTTCGCGTTCTTAAAGGTTGATGTCTACTTTTGGGAGCACTTGGTTATTATCCCAAAGACAAGACCCAGAAGAAACTTCCTTTACTGAGAACAACAACACATGTAATAATTTATTCCATTTGAGAGCAAACTAGAAGTCTAAATCGCTTAATAAACACGATTGTGTATAGTATTTGTAAGTGTATAAAATCTATGTCGCTTCAAAATGCAAATACATAGTAATTATATATAGTATAGGTCGGTGTATGTTCGCAGGTTTAAATGCTGTCCAGCGTTTAGGCAATAGAGTTTCGATTGAGGCACAGGTTGAGACGAATACGAATGCGAGAATACCCGTTAATTGAGGGAGTTACTTAATCATCGATTATAATCGAAATTATTGTGGAAACCAGGCGTCTGTGAGGACTCTTTATATATCAGATCCCAGCCCTTCTAGGAGGTACAAAATTGACAAAAATCGGACTTGGGTTAGGTCCCAATCAGGTATTATCTGTGAGCACTTAGAGTCTACAAAGTGTGTCCACTCGGCGTGTGTCGTATGTGTATTATTATGTATTATTTTTAATGCATTATGTATACGTAAGTTATAAAATACAAGGGTCAACGAGGAGATTACATATTCGAATAATTGATTTCTCAGCTGAATTATTTGTAAAAAATAAGAAGAGGGGGGAGATTCTTAAGATGAGCGTTGTTCGCCCACCAGGGCGTAGAGAGCATGCTTGTAGTGGCCGGAAGTATCGCCCTGGAAGTAAATTTAAGAAGGTTATAACTTGCTCTAGAACAAGGTCACTATATAGATGATCCTACCTTGATCCAGCTCTTCAAAGACTTGCCGTACAAGCGCTCGAAGGCCACCTTGATGTCTGTCATATCAATCTAGGGTTGGGAATAGGAATTTTAGCAAAGGAAGAGCTTTAGAGCTTTAAGAGAAAATACCTCGCAGCGCGTGATGATGACACGTATGAGCTGGGTGTCGTTGGTGCCAATGCCCGCCATGGCCTTGTGGAGACGCGAGGCAAAGTACTCGGCCTTGTTGGTGACACACCTGTAGATGGCAATCAGGCCCTCCATGATGTCGCCCGAGAACTCCTTCTTAATAGCTTTCTCCAGAGAGTGGCCAGTGATGCCCTCGTACTCTTGGAATATCTGTAATGTTGCCAAGTTATTAAGGAGAAACCTTTCCTTTTCCGATTTAAATCCTCACCATCTTCAACTGCTGGTAGTTCCTCTGGCACAGAATCATGTTGAACATGCTCTCGTCGGTGCCCACGCGCAGCTCGCCGGCCTTGAGCAGCTCCCGGGCATCATCTTTGGCCGCATTGGGATCCACGCGTCCACTCTCGTCCCGCGCCGCCGTACACAGCGAGGTGAGCAGACGCTTAAAGTTGCCCGAGGTCTCCGACTTGAGCTCGGACTCCAGGTGAGCGCCGTACACTATAAGAAATTCTAGAGTTTATATGTTTTTAGCATGGAAAAAAGGTCTACCCACATCGTAAGTACTGGTTTTTAATGGTATAGATCTCCATGTTGGACAGCGTGCATAGGATCTCGATGAGGACCTCCTCGTCGGTGCCAATGCCAGCCATGGCATCGTTCAGCTCGGCGCAGTAAAAGTCCACAATGGGACGGAGCAGGCCCACCAGGAGCTTTTCAAAGTTGCCGCTCGTCTCCGACTTGACATCCTCGATGAGGTCCTTGCCGAAGTGCGTCTTGTACTGGCGCTGGATCTCCTGGCGCTGCTCGTTCGTCCGCCGGCAGATGATGTTGATCAAGGCATTCTCGTCCGTGCCGAAGCCCTTCATGGCCTTGCGTAAGTCGTGGGCATCCTTCACCGGATCGAAGCCCTGCGCCGGTACCACTGTAGGAGTTCCCTACAAAGAGTCGGAGCAGATTAAAGGAGAAGGGTTAGAATCATCGGTGGGATGGCTCTGATCGTACTTCCATGACGAAGATCTTGGAATGATTGAATTTAGTGGGGAAACGAGCCCAAAAGGAAGTTGGGATGTGGGAATTATGCGATTCATGGCCAATTATTTGATGACCAACCTCTTTGTGAGCTGGGAGTGACCGATGCGCGTGCCCCTGACCATGACCATGCCCATGCCCCCCATATCCCTGTCCATGCCCATGCCCCCCGTATCCGTATCCTTGCCCATCGTATCCGCCGGCTGTCATGGCCGGTGTGAATCCACGATCCATCGCTGGATAGGGGGTGTTCGAGACTGGTTGGGGCGGATACCCGGGATGTTGCTGTTGGTATTGGTGGTGTTGCTGCTGAGCGAACTGTGAGGATGCAGATGGATACGGATGGTTCGACGGGGGATAAGGAGCCGGTGCAGCCGGATATGTGGCCGACATCGGCGGATATCCGCCGTGCATGTGGGGCGTGGACGGTGGCTGAGTGTAAGGATGTGGCTGGGTGTTGGGTGGTGGGTATGGTGAGTTCTGCTGCATCGGTGGAACCCAACCAGCTCCAAAGGGCGCTCGCGGTGGCTCGTTAGAGGAGGTGGTGGTGGGGGGATACTGCGATGGATATGGCGTTCCGGAACCCTACAAGAGTCCAAAATATTTATACATATTTTATATCTATATGGTTTTCTTATCGAGAATATCGATGGATCTCACGGAGCTATAGCTTACAACATTTATTTATCGCAAAAATGACTCCAAAATAAGGTTGAATGATCAAAGAAATTATATAGTAGCCCCATTTAAATGGTTTAATATAATATAATTAGGAAGTCCATAAGTTTGTGGGTAATATTTACTTTTAAAGCTACTGTGTGCATATTTTCAGGCTAGTAGAAATTACTTTAAATTCATATTGTAAAGTCTAAGGCATTTTTGGACATGCAGCAGTCATAGAAAATGGGAGACATGCATTTCAGAGCTTTGTAGTTTGTTGAAATTATTCAAAAAAGGTATAAATATATTTACAGAAACAGTGCACAAGACATCTATAATACTTCAGAGCTTAAATAGAAAAAATGGTGAGTGGATGATGTTTTTTAAAACTAAGTTCTAAGGTTAGACAAAGAGGGTTTGCCAACTTACGAAGGGATACATTATGAGGGAGATTCTACTCTTTGGGATTTCCTGTGTGATTGAGACTCAGTTACTGGAAAAGGTAAAACGGAAACAGTTGGATTAAAATCAAAATATGTAATATTTAGTAAGCAAATACAGGTGATTCTTCACGAGTGTAAGCATACGTTCTTTTTTTTCAATGTATATGGTGACAGCGCGTAACAACCATAATAATATTGCCAGTCCCCAGTAGATCCACAGATACCATGATAAAGTTTTTGATACACCCCAATATCATTCTAATTAAATTGTATTATGTTAATTAAAAAAAACTTGGGATTTTCCCTACAGGTGAAACTATTGGTTCTATATAAATACAACAGAAAACAACTTAATTGAACAGATACAACATACATAGATACAACAAGTATTCCAAGTTTATTTTTAAAGCAAAACAAATGTATATACTTTAATAACTTAAAGTAATCCAACGTTCATACGTCATTGTGAAAGTTGGCATATTCGTGTTTTGTATTTTATTTTGTAATTATTCAGTAACAAAAAAGTCAACGCATGTTTGGATGGATGTACATATACAAGCCAAATACGAATGATGAGTCAGCCTTAAGGGCCCAGTTTACTGCTTTTGAGCATGTTTATATATATATATGTATGTGTACATATGTACATATATATATCTGACGTTGTGTATACTTTCAGACACGTAGGCGCCGCAGTCAAGAAGGGAATATAATGCCACCAAATAAAAGTCAAATATGAAAGTTAATACGGGCGAACTTCCGTACCTTCGAATCCATCATTTATCATGTTGAAAGCGACTGAGTGAAGCCTCAAAACGAAGAATAAGGAAACATAACAATAAACAAATAATTAATTGAAAATTGTATTGTAGAACATTTGATACATTTTTTAAAGATGAAAAAAAAAAAAACATTTTATATACCAGATTATAAATAGGGTTTGGTTTGTACTTTATAAAATAATAACTTCATGTTTTTTTCAAATAAATCTTCTTACCATATCCTTATTATAAAAACAACAAGCTACAAATATTTAATTTTCCTTCAAATAGAAAAATTGGAAAGTACTTTGTAGAAATTTCCACAAAGTTGCCAATGTAACCGTAGTGTGAAAAGTTCATTACATTGTGTATTGACAGTAGGTCCTGCGCCGTTTGGAATTTAATCAGTTGGGCTCGTCGAAAAATTATGTTTTAGTTATGCGAATTTCTGAGGTTTTGTACATAAGTATAATACATACATTTATACGTTTTGGATTTTATTTTTGATAACCTGTCACATGTTTAATATATACATACTTATGTAGTACACATTTTCATACATACATATGTACATATGAAAGAGTACTAAGGAGAAAGGCGATACAATCAATTATTTAACGGATTATTGATGGCTTTTACAAGATTTCTAAATAAATAAATTAAATAATGAATTGGTTGTGGTTTGTCGTATACAAAAATATTTAAAAATCCAATATGACGATTTTAATATTAATTTTTATTTTAATTTAATCTTTTTTAAGTATCTCTGTTAGGTTTTTTCATCTTTTCGCGTACTAAAAGCAAGCTTGACTTTTATATAAAATATGTCTGTACATAAAGTTAAACTTCTAAAAGATTAGCATTATTAAGACAAGTCCATTAAACCGGCATACTTGTTGTTTAAAAAAAGAAATATTTATATTAACTAAGATATTATGAGTTTCCATTGATCTCATTTCTGGGGGAAAACCGTGCCAGAGAATGCTAGAACTTTGACTCACTATCGGCGGCGGAGGAGGGTATTTCATGATACATATTCGTATTTAAACAACAAGAACCGCCATTCCGAGAGATGATTCATCTTACACTCAACCATATTTCCCTTCTTCCCAACAGAGGAAAAATAAGAAAAGAAAAGTACCCCGTAGACACACGAGTCACATTATCAGATATATGTAGGTACATATGTGTAACTGGCATCGGCATTATCACAGAGTTTTAAATACTAATTATTTCGTTGCAAGGTCGCAAATCAACAGATGGGCATGGGGCACACACAGATGCACACCAACACACACACTCGCACATGCACACACGCCACAGGCGTCTTGGTTGGAGATACAATTGTATCTTAAGATACGAATAGAGTGCTTCCAATGCTGTAACACCGCCGCCGCCGCCGCAGAAGTCGGTCGTACGTTATAAGAGTCTTGCCCAGTAGATACACACGTCTGCGTCTACATAAATATGTATGCCTCGGAGATTAGATGGGCACAATATCGCCCCCAGTTTATTTTATAAATTAAAAGATCTCGCGCTTTATGGCACTCCATCGCCCGGAGACTGGAGAAGAATGTGCCACGAAACCAGGCAAGAGCGTGGCAAATCCGCACTTTAAATATGCATACACTTTGAATTACTTTAAGTATCTTGAACACCCGACGTCGCGACTTTCCTTGGGTACTTTCAACAATGTCGAGGGTTTTTTATCAACTGACCTACCACCAGGGCGGGACAACTACCTGTTGCCGTTTGATAACTCGATTGCGTGTCCCTCTAGTCGATATCAGCCGGCGGAGCTGTATTTCGATAGGTTTTCGGACAAATTTCAACATTACGATAACATCTCATTTGATTTTGGCGCCTAGGGGAATTAAGTACCTATTATGGCTTAACTCCACTGGCCGTTTTTTTATTTACATTTGAAGTGGAAGCACCAACATGTTAAATCTCCAAATATGTGTCAATGGAATTAAGCTATGTTAAGTCGTTTTATTACAAATTCTCTTAATTCTTATATTTATTTACTTTATTTTTATTTTCTTATATTTTTATTATTTTAATGGCCATTAAGTTTATTTGATACAATAATATAAGGTAGTCTCATCGAGAGAGCTGCACTCTTTTGAGGACGATTTATTTGACATTGCTTTCCCTTTCTACCATGTCTTCCTTATAGCGGAGAAAGAGAGAGATAATGAGAGAGGGAGAGAGAGAAAGATATAGAGCTGAATATTACCGCCCCGTCAAAGCTGAGGAGACTACCCTATATGTATAATTGTTTCATGAGCAGAATCATTGAAAGGGACCTTTGTAGCATTACCACTTGCGATGCATTATAGTCCCTAATGGGTTATAGCTGTTAATGAGTGGTAACCACGCTAAATACTCATGAGAGGGGCCTCTTCCTCTGCCCTTGTAAAACTGTACGGGTTCTAGCCGGTAGTAAGTGGTAGCCGCGCTGAATACTAATGAGGAGCACATCTTTCATCCTCTTCCCTTGGAAAACAGTTAGTCTCATCGAGGGAGCTATAGAGGTGGAGAAACACTGATGTTCACGGACATCGATCATTTTCAATGTTTAAAAAATAACATCGCTGAAAAAAAATCGAAGTTTTCGATATTTTAATAAAAACGTCGATGTTTTCAAGAAAAAAGAAAAACTATTTGCTCTAAAATTAATTAAAAATTTCTTTCCTTACTTTAAAGATGTGACAAGAACATCTCGGTTTCTGCACAAAACATCGATGTTTCCAAACATTTTAAAATCATAAATGCTTCGGAGGAAGATATTTTGCCAGTGTTTTCTCTTTTTAGCCTAGTACTCACCAGCGCTGAACCCTTAGCTAGCTAAAAGGGTTTCATATTTCTAGTGTGACCGGTATCCTTAAAAAACGCCCGAACGGCCATACTGTCAGCTGTGTTTATTTTCAATTCAAATTAAACGCGGCCAAACGAACAAATTACTTAAATTATGCTTCAGAGCTGCGGAGTGTTGACCCGAGGGCATCTTTGTGTGTCTGGTCTCTTCCGTCTGCTGCTCCACCTCCTTGTCCAGGTGGCCGCTAGCGGGTCTCTCCGCATTGTAGTCGTAGAACACCTGCGAAGTGTCGCCCTGCCCATAGTCATCGTTAGGCACATCCGCGTTCACGACGACTGCTGCCACGAAATTGGCGGTTAAGTCGCCGCGCAATTATCTCTATCCATGAGTTCTCTACGGATCCCGTGTTTATACGTATCTAGGGCGACGGCTGCTTGCCCAGTCGTCCCGGGCCATTACCATTCCTTTTACTGCTTTTACTGCCTTAAGCTACGTACTCACCAGCGCTAAAATTTAGCAACCAAATGAGTGCGAGCGAGAGACAAATACACTTTTTCGGTCCCTCTTAGCAGGGTCGGTACGCAGATGAGCTAAGAGAAATACTAGAATATACTATAATGAACAACGCGCTAGATATTTTAAATCGGCTGAGTCTTCGCAAGGGTGGCGCGAGAGGAAGGAAATATTTGATAATTCCCCGCGACCCTTGCGAAATTGAGACAGGCAATTGGAAACAAAACCCTATGGAGGGACTTTCCAGCGGGAAAAAATTAATTTATTTACAATACAATTAAAGAAGATCCAATTAAATGCAATCTTGACCATAAAATAAAAAAATTAAAAATATTAAAACAAAATGAAGTCTTAAAATATGTATGTTATTTCACAGAGAAATAAGAAAATCAAACGAACAAATTACTTAAATTATGATTTCCAAAGCCGCCGGGCCAGCTCCCGATGCCGCCGACGAGGACGAGCTGCTCCTGGCCCTGCA
>VNKF01011184.1:0-56813 GCA_008044355.1 Drosophila lacteicornis
TTCTTAAAAAGCTCAAAAATAATACACAAAATATAAATAAACAAATACAATTAGAATCTAAGAATCACTTAAATAGTATAATCCTATAAATACAATTAGAATCTAAGTATCTTGTAAATATGTATATAGTCTCCCAGTAAACCCACAACTTAAGCCCCGAGCCGAAGGCCTAAGCTGCTATGGCTCCAAAAACCACTGTTAGCTCTTAGTTTAATACTATTTGTTAGCATTAGATAAATAAATAAATAAATAAAAGTCAAATGTCTAAAAATATTATGAAAAGCCCTTTTTGCCTGTTGGCTGGGACCAAAACAGACCGAGGCCAAGAGTCCTGGACTCGTCCAAGCCGTGGCAGGACGTTGCCAGGACGCAGCTCTCGGACGGAACAGGAATTCCCCAAGGGGTTGTAGCCAGCGTCGACGGAGGAGAAGACAGTGGGCGTGTTTCGGGTTTAATTATACAAAATTTAGTCATAAAATAATAAAAATTGGCAAATAAAATTCCAATTTAACAAAAACTTCAGGCAGACTCAGGGTAAGGCCAGTTTATTTTAAACAAATAAAGAAAAATTCGACTTTATCAGAAACACACGAAATGTGTGTCAAAAACAAGCACCAGTTGGGAATTATAGTGCAACACAAGCTGCAAAAAGCCCCTTGTGTGCTCTAGACTTGGATTTAAGTAAAGTGCTTCAAAAGATATAACCAAGATAAATGTTATTTAGTAAAACTGACTTCATTATAGTATGGTTTTTCAAAAACCCTTTTTATATACTATATAATATAATATTTTATTTACAAAATATCGAAGCTTAGCCCACTGTGCCGTGCACTTGCCTGCTTAGGATTCATTTATGCTGGCGGGTTCTGGGTTCGATTTTAGCTCCACGATGAAATAGTGTGTGTGTTCTGTGTTTGATGCCTTCTGGTGTTCCTGCTGCTTATCGTTTTTGCTCCTTTCTCCGCCCAAAAGCTCCGATCGAATCGGTTTCGATTTCTTTTCATTTATACACTTTCCTGAATTCAGTTTTCTACCTCCCTCTCCTCGCCGAGCACCAAACTGGAATCTATCCCTGTGTCTATGTTCGGGAAATCGCCTTTACTTGTTATGCTATATATACGAATATATTTTGTTTTCCTTTTTATTTTTCCTGATACTTTTTCTATTATTGGCTCCATTTGCTTTTGGCCTGTGTTTGTTTATGCTTCATTTTGATTTTCTCAGCTCAAATTGTATTTGTTGTTTCTATTTCCGATTTGGGGTGGCGGTGTATATATCTATGCCCCTTAGTTTACATAGTGCCACTGCCATTTTTCTTCCATCCGCTTAGTTTCTCGTTTTAGCCCTTTTTTTTGTGTATGTTGCTGGTCTACTCCGTTGTGTTTGCATTGTTAGTTGAGTCGTCCTCGGGTAAGTTTATTTGTATTTTGGTTTATAAAGCCCCAGCTCAGTGGCTTGTTTGCCCTTTTTTTGTGTTAGCCCGGCCAATGGCAAATGACTGTTACTCGCCTCTTCCTGGCGGCAGCGGCGACCTCCTTCGTATTTGTGCCACGCTCAATGTCTGAATTTATGTGTAGCCGCAATTTATTTAAATTTATGTGGCTTTTGTCAAATTGATTTCAACGCTAAAATGGGTTGACAAGGTAAAATGCTCCTCGGGTTAAAAAGGGCGTTGGCAGTGCGATTTTTCAAGATCCTTGATTGAGTTAGCACAGCGAATAGAAGGTGGTGCCGGGTAATCATTGGGGCAAGTGAGTCGGATTAGAAACTGAATAAATGATTGGGATTTCTTAGAAGATAGTTTAAGGGGTCGAATGATAGTGACTAATTTGTAAATATTTATTTAGATTCTTGTAAAAACTAAGCTTGCATTTCTTTATTTTCATTTGCTAAGTAACTCTCGTTTTTACCACTTACTCTCAACGACTTGTTATTGCCCTGCCGATATCGATACAAATAAAACCCGACATAGACGATAATATATAGATTTTATGACAAGCCAGAGGGCAGGCAGGATATAGCCATAGAACTGCCATAAAGATGGCAACTGGAGGCACGAACCAACAGCCGAAAAAAAGGTTTCATATCAAAATGGCAATAAATAACAAACAATGCTGTCTGCAATTTTCCACTTTATAAAAGAAAAAGCCATAAACAAAAGGGGTCCTGGTGGAGGGAGAGCCATACAAAAACGAGCCCGAAAATTACCATGGATGTTCCTTGTTGCCCCTTTTTTAACCCCTCGCCTCCAGGAAAGGGGTCGGGTCCTCCATTGTTTTTGTTATTTCGACTCATAAATGCAAGGATAAGAGTTAAAACGAGTGGGAGGCCAACACAGGAAATGACTGACAGTTGTAGAGGCCTCGTTGGGTTAACTGACTGGGAGAGTGAGGTCTGGGGGGGTTAAGGCCTGAACTTGTAGCATATTTCTGCCTCGCAATTAATTAATCTCCAAGGTAATAACGAAAAACAACAGGCCAGTGTGTGGATCACAGGGTAGCAATTGTTTTTATTGTTTCCTCGGGTGTACATGAAAAAAAGTAAAACAATCTTTCAGCTTGGAAAAATACAGTGAAAAATACCTTGAACAAATAGTGGTTTTAATAAATTGTACAACAGAAAATAAAGGTTCTATTTTTCTCTTAAAAATAGGACATATTACCCATTTACTTAATTTTTAATACAAGAAACATTACAAATAATCTTGTTTATATAAATTCTTTTTGACATTTACAAAACCCATAGAGATAATTAAATAATTTTTTTTATAAATGAAATATACGAAATAATTATTTTTCTCTGTGCCTTTTGCGGCGTGGATGTTTATTTGTCTGCAACTCGTTTTGGGTACGTCATGTGTTTGGCATTTTGTGCATTGCCGCTGACGCGCCGTTTTAATTTATGAAAATGTTTTTGCACAAATGAAAGAGAAGTCGCCACCACCATCAATGTCATGAGCTGGAGACAAAGGGTCGGTGTGGGTGTGCCCCATAGGATGAAGGGTGGATGTGTGTTGGTCATTGCCGGTTGAATAATGTTGATCTTTATTTGACAACGGACTTGGGTTAAGCCTTTTATTAGGAATTACAAATGCACACACTGTGTTAAAACAATAGGAATTTCCATGTCATTTTTTTAGCTTTAATAATATTTAAACCAACGGCAAAGAACGCAATAAAAATAACGTTATTTTACCCATATTTAAAACTGCAAACACACAAGGAAACCCCAATTTCTTTTAACAACTTTCATTTATTTTGCGTTTTGCCCTCAAAACCCGAAAATTGCGTACTAAACAAAACGAACCGCAACATAAATAAAGGCGAAAACAAATAATGCTTACAAAGTGCCGAAAATCCACTAACAAAAACAAACTATCCCATAAGAAACTACTGTAGATATAGGAGACGCAAGAGAGGAAGGACTCCGGTAAGGGGGACTAGAAAGTAAAAAACCAGCAAAGTTCATTTCCACACCAAAATCAATGAACCAACAGATGCAGGCAAAGGGATAGGGAAAAGCTGGAAAAGTACACCAAGAAAAAATTTAAAAAAATTAAAAAAAACTCAGAATAATTTGAATATTAACTAAACTAAAGGTTATGAAATTAGCCAGATATACAATCTTATTAAAATTAAAGAAATTATCATACAGATCCACACGAAAGCAATATTAGAAAAAAGCACAGCGTCTCACGCACCATGCATAACTTAAAGATAAGAAGATATCGCCTGAGGGTTGCGTTATTTTAATCTCTAATAGAATGAAATATATATTTATAGAACCAGATATTTGGGAATATTTTTATTTTAGCATTTATAGCTCACATTTCTCTCAGTGCAAGCACCGACGGGCCACAGCTTGTGTCGGTTGAAGTGGGTAGAGAGATAAGAAATGGGGATTGCGGATATCGAAGGTCGGAAAAAGGGGGAAAAGTGAGCGCAGCTTTCCAGCTTTTGTTTTTGCACTGAGGCATCCGAAGACCGCAAAACGCAGTTACACCAACACCCCACACACACATCGAGCATAAAGCAGAGAGCAAACACCAAAAAATGGTAAAAAAGAACCCGAAAACTAACCGCAATTTTCGAGGCGCTTGCATGCGATAGAAATAGAAAAAGGGTTTAAAAAGCATAAAACGAAGCTCAGTTTTGGACTAAAACTATATTAACCGAATGGGTAAGTACCTTAACTTGAACAGTTTCAAGAAAAGTACAATAAACTTAGTAAGAAATTTTAAAATTCTTTTTACTAAAGATACATCGCAGAGACTCTATACATTTTTTTTATGACTGTGTATTACGTTTAATTAAATCTCCAATTTAAAATTATTTTAGATACACGACAAATTTTAGAACAGTGTTATTTCCGTTTTTTTTAAAATATACTTAGAATTCTACCCCAAAAATAGATGTTTTAACTTAAAAGATTATATAAATACTTTTGCAAACACCCTGAAATTAAGCATCGCTAAAACTTAAAACAAAAAACTATAGCATATCAAGCGGCGCCGTTTTATTAATGTTTCCTGCGCCAACAGACTGCGGCTGCTTTCACTTTTCACGTTTTTTTTTTTTTTTTCTCACTTGACCATCTTTTTATTGCTTTATATTTTATTTTATTCGGGCTCACTTCCATTCCAATTTTATTTGCTGACCGAAGGGAAACCACAGAAAATAAAAAGCCAAGAATCAACATTGGGGGCATTTTCATTTACTAATTTTTTCCTTTTTTTTATGTTACAAGGGAGAGGACGGGCTTGCTTTAGTTATTGATTTGGAGGGTTCATTGATATGTGTGTTCCCGAGGAAAACTTTGCAGACGAAGGGTCGTGCCCCACTCTATATTTTCGAGTGTGTGATTAATACATTTGGTCAGGCATTAAAAAAACACACACAGAGAGAGAAAACCAACTCAAACTGAACTCTGTTTTATTTGACTTGACCACTTCAGAGAGCCATGTGCCGTGTGTTTTTCCCCCCCTCTTCGTGCTGCTCCTTTTTTTTATATATATTTTTTTTGTATTATTTTTTATTTGCCCCGACTTTAAGGACTCTTGAGTAATGATGGCCAGACCAAAAGTGAACTGAATCCATGGCGGGGACCCCGCAAATTTGCGGCAACCAGGGGTCGTTCGGTCGAAAAAGAGAAAAGGAAAAGTGCTGACATGTTATTTGTGCAGTTAACGAGCTGAGTTATTTTCCAGGCAACAAACCGCACTTGAATACAATAAAAATAAGGGAAAATAAAACCAACAGCATAAATCGGAGGGAAATAAAATAAAAATAAAAAGGACCAGGCCGAGAACCTGCCTGATTTCCCCCTATTAATTTTTGGTTTCTGCTTAACAAATTACACATAATGTATTTGGGCCGGTTGAGAGTTTGTTATTTGTTCATTTGATTGCCACTCATTAAAATTGGAAATGTAATATTTATGCAGTGACCCAGCGCTTCCCCCTTTCACACATTGCTCCAAAAAATATAATTTGAAAACAAATTGTTGGCTTAAATTTATCGTGATATTTATTCCTTGGCAGTGCAAAATTTATTAGTTAGTAAACAGAGCAAACATTGTTTGGGAAATTATTAATTAATACAATTAAGTGAACCATTTACAGTCTGTCGTTTTGAATTGGAATATTAATATTTGCTGACAACTAGAGATTTCAGATATTTGAAGTATTTGAAATATTAATTTGTGGTCTCTCTCCCACTAGAATTTCCGGAAAAAACTCATTACAATCTTGATTAGATTTTTAATTACCAAATTTTATTTTTTCAACCCCAATGAATAATTTTTTAATATAATTTTTCCAGCATGTCCCTTCAAATTCCTGATAACCATTTTATGCATGCTTAAATATTTGCAAAGAGAAGCGCTCTTTCCACAAAAATTCATGTAATTTATATGCAACTTGCTATTTTTATTTAAATAACACATTTTGAAAGGACCAAACCCAAACCTACTACTGACACAGCCGTTCGCACAAATATTTAACATATTTTTTGCATATACAATTTTCATAAAACAATAAAGGTGAAAAGTATGCAGACACAGACACATGACTAATACTAATGGAGGTTGAGCTGAGCTCAAATTGCAACTATGCAAATGGCCAACATAGAACATCTGACGCGTCCTGTCTCTCACACGAATGTAAATTCTGTTACAAAGCACTTGGAAAAATAATAATTTTAAATTTAAGAACATTTGTATAGAATTTTCAAATATTACAGATTTACCTTCTATGTCTAAATATATTTACTAAATTCTACCAATCATTTGTCTATTCTTTAAGAATTTTGTTAGTGAAAATGATATCATTTATTAATTTATTTTTATTTTGGTAATCTAAAACAAGGTAAGAGGCTTTTTTAAGTGATTACTATTTTTTTAAATATATATTCTAAGAATATTTCTTTCACTGCCATGAAAAATGCACTCCCTTCTCGGTTGGATTTCGATTTCCCTACAACAAAAACCTAGAAAAAAAGTCGCGAGAGCTGAGCTTACTCACTGGGTTATCCTTGAATGTCCCTCAGCCGGCAGCTAAATTAGCTTTTTCCTGGGTCACACACACACACTCGCCCACAAAATAAAGAAAGAAAAGTTGGTTGTGCTGGATAAACAAACAACAGAAGCAAAAAGCAGCAGGCAGCAGCAGGAACAATTGAAATGAAACAAACACAGAGAAAAATGCTGCAAAGTGAAATGCAATGCAGGCTCTTTGGGTTATAAATAGACTTTGGGGGGTGGAAAATGTGGGCGGCTGGAAAATATGGGTGTAGATGGGTTGCTTTTGCCTGAGGACCAAAGAAAAAAGCAGGCCCAGCATTCTTTTTAGCCGAGTTTCTTAGCCGCTCTCCACGTGGGCGAAAATAATGAAGAAAGGAACAAGAAAAATGTATATACTTGGGGAAGAATAGAAGAAAATGACCTTCAGATTAAATGCAGATTTATGTAAGAGAAATATATACATAATTGCCACAATTATTTGCTCTAATAAATATTAAAAATAAAAAATTTAATCTACTTTTTTTAAGCCTTTTCAGCTTCTTAAAGCTTTTCCTGTGGTATTATCTTCTTGCGTTTTTTATAGCAACTTTAGATACACCTTCACAAAACCCTTTAGAAATGCCATTCCTTTGGAAATTTCTTTCCTTTTTAATTTTTTCTTCCTTTGGCTGACGCTTTTCATTGTCGCTTTGCCTTTAGCCACACAAAAGCCCAGCTGCTGCTTTCTCCCTTCTCTTTTTTTTAGGTCTTACATATCTTGTAGAGCTCACACCCTGGCACTCACATATGCAGGTATTATTTGCTTACGTGTCCAGAGCTCAGAGACCCTCATCTCTCGCCCACTCATGGCCACTTTAATAAATGAAAAACCTCTCACTGAGTTTTGTTTTCCACTTCTATTTGTTTATGGTTGTTGCTGTTGCTGTCCCTGTTTCCTGCAGCATATCTGTTTTGTTTATTATTGCATTTTGTTTATTTTTGTCGCGCATTAGAACAAAGTCATTTCACTTTCAGCACACGATTTTCCCCCCGGGGCTGGGGATAATTATTATATGAGCCCCGAAGACGATTTGCATTATCTGCGGCTCATCTGAAGCACCAATCCCAACCCGAAAGGGGCGCCCAACTAATTGTATGCCACATGCAAATGCAACATTTACCACGGGCTAATTGCATTGCAGCACGCGCTTTAAAGTCAATGAACGATTCGCCATTCGGAATATGTATTACTCAGCCGCAATTGCTGGCACGCAAATGTCAAAGCTTTTTAAAATAGCCATAAAAAAGAAAATAAGCAAGCCTAGAACACCAAATGGGGACCACGAAAATAGCAACAATCGTTGTAAATTGCCAAAGCAGTAAACATAAAATGTCGTACTCAGTGGGTTATAAAAAATGTACGCAGTGTTTGCTTTGTTTTGAAAAGAAGTTAGGAATGGGGAAGGGTGAAGCCTAATATAAATTGGAGAAGCGAGCATTTGAAAGATAAATTATTTCTTTTTATTTTGGTGGTTACAAGCTTTTAGTAAAATGGTATACAACATTTTGGAATCATTTCTATTTATTATGTACTAAGAATTTGTAGAAAAGGGAGGAATTAATATTTTGTTGAGAGATGGATTTTTAAACATTGACTCAATTTTCTTCGAGTCTAAGCCATATTTGTACATAATATTCGGCATTCAAAAATTAATTAATTAATTAATAATAGGCTAATACCTTTATTCAATAGTTCATATTTCAGAACTCCGTTTTAAAGCAATTTAAATTTTACTTGAACACTATTAATATCATATTATAAAGATTTTGTATAAGAAAGATATAAAATAAAATACAATAAATCACTTAAAATAAACAACATTCTTATAAAGATTATATTTATCTTTCAGGATGTAAATATTCTCCCAATTATTCACCCCTGGTTCTGGCATAATATTTCCACTTCATAAACAAACATAAGTTCCCAGACTAGAGCTAGTTTCAGGGGTAACCTCGGTGGCAACTGTCAAACTGGCGCCTCACGTAGGCGCCAAATATTTGCATGTGTGAGGGGCAAGAAGGTAGACGAAATAAATAACGAGAAACCCTTTGGCAGGGCCACAAATCAAAGGCAGAAAACATGAAAACAATATGTCAAATGATATTACACATTAAATTAGTTAAGACCAAACAAATGTGTATAATAAAGCCGCCTGTCGTGTGTCTGCGGGAGTGCAAATGTGCGAGTGTGCCGGGTCTTCGTGTCAAGCATGTGTGCTCGGAAAACTCGATTTTCCTTACACCTCCTCTGCACTACACCTTTGGCTGAAATCACCTTCTCAAGCTGATTTGCCTTCGCTACTTGGCTCGAGCACATATTCGCCCGCCGGCAATTTGTCACGTGACATTTTCGTTTGGCCAAAAATTACAAATGTTTTTATTTTATTATTTACTTTTTTTTCCTGGTTTGTTTTTCGACTTTCTGTGTTGTGCTGCATGCATGCTCGGAGGCGTTGCCAGGGTGCGTGTCTCGATGTTTTGATTTTGTGGCGTGTTTACACTGAAGATGCCACAACACGACAGCCACGGGAAATTAAAGATGGATACTTTGCTTTTACAAATAAAATCTATATTTAAATGTATGTATTTATAAAACTTTCACAAAAACAAAACAAAAGGAAGTAAAACGAAATTAAACCAACTTTTACTCTATTATCAAGTTTTTAAACTGAATATTAATTTTACAAAGCTAAAAGCCAATTTAAGTACCTATAATTTCATTTGTGACCAATTACTGGCTTATCTTTCAGTGTTTATTCAAACCGGAATAAATGTGCATTTTAATGGATTTTCCTTGTATGCATGTTTGTCCATCAGTTTTTCGTGTTAATTATAAGGTTTCTTGGTGAATTTAGCTAATGAATTAAGTATAATTTTGAAATCCTTTCTTATCGTGCATGCAAACATGCGATGTTTGGGATTGAATCCTTGTGGAAAACAAAATGAATATGCTTTAAAAGCTGTTATTATTTTAATGTTGTTTATAGGAAGGGAAACCTTGTGATACATTTGTTTAAAGGTATAATTATGTATTAATGGAATTAAGACATTTTGTTCGAAGTAAGTGCTGAGAAGGAATTTTTGATTCGCTTTTAAAATGTTAAATATGGTAACTTGAATGGAACAATTACGGAAGCCACTTAACAATCATTGAATTTTTAATAAAATTTTTTTTTTCATACTTTTAAATGTTTTTTTTAATTGTTTTCAAAACCACAGCGATTTGAAATATAAATCCAGAAAATAATGCTGGCAATCATAATGTCTTACAATATTAAATTTATATGTAAGGCAAATATATGAGTTTATTGGGAAGTTAAACAATAATATTATTGAAACAATGAAAAAAATTGGAAATTAACTCGAGTTGGTTATTTTTTATAGTAACATAACGCAAAACCCTTTAATTTGTATGGAAATTAATAATAGGTAATGATAATTATTAACAAAATGTAAAACGAATGAAGGACAAAAATATTTACCATGATTATAATGCAAATGAGGGAAAAACACATTTAAAATTATTAAAAAAAATCAAAGACAGGAGGTTAGTGTGAGGTTGGTTGCTGGAATCATCGCTCGCACACTCACCTATCCCTCAGGCGAAGCTTGAACTCCTCGTAGTCGCTGCTATCGATGTAGTTGCTTCGCTGCTCCCTGTCCCGATCCCTTTCCCGCTCTCGCTCCCTCTCACGCTCCCGTTCCCGCTCCCGTTCCCGCTCTCGTTCCCGTTCCCGTTCTCGCTGGAACTCCTGCATGTTGGCCAACTGCTTGTGGAAGATCTCCTGCTGGGACTGCAGTAGCTCGTGGTGATCCTGCAGAGCGGCTAGTTGGGAGAGCTGCTGATGGTAGGACGACTGCTGCTGCTGCTGCTGCTGCTGCTGCTGCTGTTGCTGCGGGGGCGGGGATGAGGAGGGCCTTGGTCGGTGGTAGGGATGATGGTGATTGCTGTGATGCTGCACCTGGTGATGATGATGGCGCTGGAGGGTCCTATTCACTGAGTGCTGCTGATGGTGACTGTGCTGATGCATCTGGTGCTGACTGCTGACCCGCACCTTCAGCTGGGTGAGCTTGTGGCAGGCGGAGGCATCCACCTCGGCCAGGCCAAAGTCCAGCTCCGCTTGGGCCTGTTGCTCATAGGCCTGCTGCGCCTGCTGCAGTCGCTCCCGCTCGCTACGCGGCGAATTGGCCAGCTGCTCGGCCGGCGGCTCGATCTCCACCGCCGAGTAGTCGTAGTCGAGGCGATGCTGGTGGTGGTGGTGATGGTGCAGCGACTGGCTGCTCTTGCTATCCGCCGTCACAGCTCCAGTGCCGGGCGTGGCGGTGGCTATCTTGCCGGCCAGCGCGTCCAACGAACTCAGCATCTTAGCACTCGCACTCCTCCTGCTAAGGGTGGTCAGTGGCGGCGATCCTCTCGATCGGTTCTACTCGCGCTTATCCAGCTTGGAGCACTTGCTGTATCTTCTTTCTTGGGGGCCTCTTTCTCGCGATGTCTTGGATTCTTTGAATTTGTTCTTAACCTTGTATGTACTTTTAACTATTGCTTATAACTTGCCTGAGGGAGAAGTTGGGAGGCGAATTGCAATGGATTAGTAAGCTTAAATGAATATTTATTAGTCAAGATAAAGATGAGATAAATGAGTGTGAGACAAGTTTTATATTTTTAGGCAAATCAAAATCAGTCACAGGTTGGCACAAAAAAACTACCTCCATTATTTGTTTGTTTTGTGGCTTAAATAAAGAACCAGTTCACACACAACACCCTCATGCACACACACTCTCCGACTCACACACGTCCATCTTCCTGTCTGTCTGCTTGGCTGGCTGTGTGTGGTTGTAAAATGCAAACACTTGAGCTAGAAAAGGACCAACTTGAAAGGCAAAAAGGGACCAAAAAGCAAAGGGGTTTCTGGTCTCAGCGGCGGAGTGCTTGCCCCTCGCATTGTGTGCAGTGTTTGTCCACCCTTCGGTGCACTTCCTCCCTACCTTCTGGCAACACAAACATCTCTGGTGAGGCCAGAGTCCTGCCTGCTTTTGTGGTCAAAATAATTGGGGGGACACATTCAAATGATATAAATCAACAGGAGGGCTTAAATACACAGAAATGTCTCAGACATATTTTAAATACTGGTTTTAATTAATAAAAAATATCCAAGTCTCCATTTTCCCAGAGAAAAGCCCTACCCTGTCAACTAGTTCAAGCTCCACTTGACCTAAACCCTAGATTAGGTATCTGTAAACTACATTGAATTAGCAAAATCTTAGTTTACTTTGTGAGTAATCGATGTGAAGGAGCAGCCGCTCTTGTGCCATCTCTCAGTTACGATTATTTGTGGATTATCTTAGGACCAAAAGCAATGAATTTAGATTGCAATACTTTGTGGTTAGCCATGGGACTCTAGAGAATGCCAGCAAGGAGAGCAGGGAAGGAGCTACCAGCTACTGACCACATTTCATTCTCCTATCTAGACATCGTCCTGCTACTAGCACTACACTCCATCCTTATCCTTATCCACTCCACTCCACTCAACACCTGCAATATCTTTAATCAAATTTGCAGCTTACAACAAAGATCCATTGTTGTTGTGGCAAAAGCCAGGTTTTTGTAAAAAAGGAAAAACAGAACTACAAAGTTGCCTTGGTATCTCCTTTTGCCAGCAATGATTGAAGGAGTGGTAGGAGTGGGTGTTGTTATCCTACGTCCCCCATCCTTGATGTTTGTTGTATGACATACTATAAAAGTCAACTTGAATGCGCTGTGTAAATTTAACCACATTTCTTTCTCCCAGAAGCCCCATTTCTCTCTCTATGTATAGTGGCCAGGGCTTGCAACTTTAAGTAGTTCTCCCTGGTATATCCTCGCACACCCACTTCCTTTTCTCTATCCGGCAATGGTTGCATTTGAAAGGAATTTGCCTTTTACAAGATTTTACTCTTTGCAATTTACACGCGTCGACCGCTTTTCCATAAGCACACAAATGCATCTGAGACACAAATACAGTGGGGGTTGAAATTATAGGACTAGAGTTGGTCTTTAAAAAATTAAAATTAAAATGAAAGCATTATAATAAAAATGTCTTATTAATTTTTAATTAATTAATTGCTTAAAAAAAATAATGTTTAGGATTTTAAAAAATATAGGGACAATTAACTATGGTTTGTTCGGATATTCTGCCGGGCGTATGATCAATTCTGATCGGGCTCCAAGCAAGACAATCAGTGCCCGACCCTGCTCTACATAAGGTATCAAAAAGTGTGAAAAAAGAATATGAAACTAGATCGATAAATCAAATATTAAATTATAAATACATGGGCTGATGACCTTCTGTGACGTGCGATATACTTTATATATTCAAAATGGAGACACACTTAAGGTAAAAAAATTCTTTTAAAGAATTATTAAATATTATAGGCTTAGAACGTAAAAATGAAGCTGCAAAATAAAATGTGGCCTTTAAATATTTTCTATTTTCTCGATACATATTTTTGATTGCTATAATTATGACCCCAACTGTACGTGTGTGCGGCAGTATTTGTTTGGCTGTTGCAAGCAGTTGGCTTTTGTAAATGTTACTTCCTTATTACATGGCATTATATTATTGCAGATACACAGAAAGTCTCGGCTATCAAAGTGGAGGACCACAGCCACATAGGGCCAGGAAAATACATAGATGTAGATGGTGAAGGAGATAAGGGAGAATGGTAGGAAAAGCTTGTTAAATGTTTTCCAGGATGTTTGCCCACGCAGGATGTCTTTGCAGCAAGCAGAAACGTAAAGAAAGAAATCTCGGTGCCTGTAATTAGCAAAATGAAGGCAGATCTTGTAGCTCAGTTTAGAGATTAATTTAAAGACTAGTGAATTAAGGGGGAGCAAGGAACTAAAATGTGCCCCAAAAATAAATATTTAAAAAATGTTTGGTAATTCTCTAAAAAAATTGTTTAAATAATTTTTGCATCAACGATTGCTTGCAGAAAACCTCCTCTTAAAATCAACTTAAATATGTTGCCCCTTAAAAAATCAGCCTTAATTGCATAATAAACTCAACATTTCGCTTTAATCCTTTAAAAACAATTCAGCAACTTAATTAGTCATTCAGCTAATTGCATTCAAAGGATATCAAGCTCAGCCCACAGCCTCAAGGCAAAAGCGCGCGCCAGACAGTTGGAAGTCAGCAGTTCCACTTTTTGTCCTTTTCATTAGCCCTGGTATAATAGAATTTCAAAAGGCTTTAAGAACTGCGTTCTCTCTCTCCCTGTGTGTGTTATCAAAACTAACAAATGGAAAAAGAAGAGGAATGGTGGAGAAAATTAAAAAAATACAAATGGAAAAGAAAATCGCGCTAGACGAGAAAATTCTCTGAGCTTCAAAGACAAGCGCGCCATAACCCAAAAACATAAATCCTTTGGCGAACAAAAAGAATCGAGCAAGCTGGCAAAAGCAAAATGAATATGCTCTCCGTTGCAGAGAGGAAGATATATGTATATAAGTGGAAAAAGTTGATAAGCGGCAACTGCAAAAGCTCTTTAAAACCCAGCCAAAGTAGGGGAAAAAAACTGGGAGAGTAAGACACATTGAATGAGGATTTCTCAATGCGGAACCCACAAATAAAAATAAAATAATGAGATTTTGCTGTAACTGCTAAAATTTCTTGGAGTAAACATAACAGATTATCAATAAGAGGTTTATATAGCAAAGTTCTATTGAATAACCACACATCGCATTAGGAATACAAAGTAATTAAACTCCCTCTTAATCGAACCCTCTGAATATTTACTTTTACTTTTCAAATCATCGCCCATCATGAGCTAGAGCTTAAGAATAAATATGTACACAATATTCAATTATCCCCAGAACCTAAGTAACAATTTCCTGCGCATTATTTTCCATGAATGGAGGCAAATATTCCTATTCGGCCAGCATTAAATCAAATGAAGCGTTTCTGGCAACAACACACATACAACAAATGCTGATATTGGAAGCAGAATAGTGCTCAAATCACTTGCATAAATTGTCAGCTGGCAATTTAATAAACAATGCAAACTCTGGGCTAAAATAATTAGACATTTATGGACGTGTGCCCCGGAGCTATGGCAATGTAAATGTAAATGTAAATGAATCGAGTAACTAATTAAGCACAGGCAGGCCAGGCCAGGACAGGATGAAGAACGCCTCGAAGGATGGCCCAGAAACCCGAATAATACTGATTTCTCCATCACTGGATTCCATAAATCAGACAACACATTGTTCTCTTTAAAGCCTTGTGGAATAGAAGCTTGAAGTTGGGAAATTAAATATGGCACACAATGGCTATGGCTATGGCTGGCTTATTCTTCGCTTTTTTGGTTTATCAAGAAGAAAGTCTCAACCGCAACAAACCCCAAAAAGTCACGATGAGCGGGAGAAAGCAATTACTTTCTGCTTTGCTTGTTGCTTCTCCTAGAAGACGGGCGGCGTCTTACTCTCCCCCCAAAAAAAAATATGGGGAATAGAAAACTTTTTGTGGCCCTGACAGCAGTTTATGCTACACTTGCTCCGACTCAAACTGTCAATATTTTACTTTAAGACGCACGGCCACAACAGCAACGGAGAGTAGAAAGTCGAGTCGAGTAGCAGCCACATCATTTGCTATAAATTCACTTCAGGCTCCTGCTCCTGGCTCCTGCTGCTGCTTCTGTAACGACCCAAAACTCAACGGAACAGAACAACAAAGTGGTAAATTCTGTTGGGCGGTTCCAGACATAAATTCCGCCCTCATGATTTTTTCTTACGGGTATATAACGGCAAAAAAATAAAAATAAAACTAATTTTGAAAGAATTTAAACGGGATACTTTAAAATAATTTTTAAAATTAATATATAAGAGGGTTTTTTATGTTTCTAGGATTCAAATAAATAGCAGAAGGCTACTGCAAAACCCAAAGTTAGCCCAAAAATCATGTCTTTAAATATTCAGTAGATATTGACCTCGAAAACGTTATCTTGCCCAAGTTCCGAACCTCTTTCTCCTCTACATTGTGGTCTTTGCTGAACATGTGTTTCACTGGCAGATTTAAGACGAAACCGAAACCCACCTCCCAGATCGAAAGCGCACCCACAAATTTTGAGGTCAGCTTTGGGAGGGACGGGCATAAATCTGAGAGCAAACTACACCGAGCCAAGCGTCTTGGACAGGACAGAGAACTCCTTTGGGCGACGAGTCCTTGGTAGTGGACTTTGAACCCCATGTTGATGCTGGTAATCAAGGCATTAAGTGTGTTTACTGTTTATTTTATTAGACTTTAAGGCTTAATAGCTTATTCGAGAGCATTTTTGGGAGAGGCAAGCCTTTGTTTTTCGCCGGCCCTCCATTCAAGAAGTATTTAATTAAAGTCAACTTTGATTTAATTAAAAGTTCTGGCGCTGGCCCAATATTTTGCTCATGAATTATTTATGACAACAAGTGCGCTAGAAAAAAAAAGAAAAAGAGGCCCAAACTGATTAAGCCAAATAAACATAAAAGGGGAGAGGCGATTGCTGAGATGGTGGGAAAACAGGAAGTGCGACAAGTTACAAGTTTGCACCGCAAAATAAGAAAAACTCTTACTCTCATTAGCGAGAAACTTTGCCCAGGACGAGGACTATAACCTTTCGTATTTCCCTTCCTCTTTTTGAATGGCCAACTTTTTCGTTTAACTTGTTTTTTATTATTTTTTCTTTTTGCAGTCTCCTTTGGGGTTTTTTGCCCCCTTTTTCTATTTATCTCGGCCAGGACTTGGTCAATTTCCTGGTCAGTTTTGTAACTTTGTCGACGTGTCCCAGCAATCGACTGTCGTCGTATTTTTCTTTGTTGTTAATCTGTCAATTTTCGCGGAAAATTTCTGCAATTGCACTTATCTTGGCGGAAGCACACTTTTCCGGAAAATATTTAGCAATTTAATATAAAGTGCTGTGGATTTCTCTCTTCATATTCCAGCAAAGTCTAATATTTGCTTTTATTATTTGTGCTTTTCAGGTCATATTTTTGTTACAGAAATTAGTTTCCTTATTTGCATTGGCAACTTCTCCATTGGCTAAGTCAAGTAAAATAAAAACTTGATTCTAGCTTTCCAATTTAAAATGTTAGTCAATTTTTTTCTTTTTTAATATTTACACACTTGAGCTGAAGCAAAAACATTTTTTCATGATCAAACAATGGTAAGCCAATGCAAAGAAAACCAAACAAGTGTGAGCAGAAATATAGAAATTTCATTTGTGAATAGAGAAAAATAAAGAAACAATTTTGACAAAAATTTTGATTTCATTTTGGTTTTATTTGCATACACTGTACAAGGGGAGAAGTACATTTTTTCAGACAAAGGATATCAATATTACTTTTAAGATAATTACGAAAAATCCGTTCTTTAAATCTATTTAACATCAAGGTAATATTGAAATTATTTACAGACAAAATCTGTGCAATAACAAAATAATATTTTTTCTTGAATAATAGCAACCTTTAAGAATTTTAAAATATTTCTTTCATAATTTTACTGGCATAAAAGTAAGGCTCTTATAAATTCCCTTATTTTGCGGTGGTAACTTTAAGTCTATAATTTTTTATTCGCAGTCGAACCGCACAGCAGCACTGACCTTGTATAAATATTCAAATAGAAACTGAACAGAAATTCCACTCACACCGAACACCGACTGGGGAACAACTGCGACGACTCTGTAATAATTTATATTTATTTTCTGTTATCTATTTGACCAAAAATTGCAAACTGCAAATTGCCGAAACAGAGAAACGGGCAAAGTCGTCGTGGCTGGGTCTCATGAAATTTCTATTGGCCCATGTGTGGGTGGATCTCTGGTAGGTGGACACACACAAAACTGCCATTGTTGTGTCAGTTTCATCCTCATGTTCCGTGTGCACACTAGGCGCTGTTTGTTGTTTATGCAAATCTCAAATGCCTCGTAAAACTAAATGAACAGACAACACAGTAGGCGAAAAAAACAGGACAAAAAACCGAAAATTTCATATTGAAAATAAGTTGTTGCCCTCTGCGCCTCTGGTTGATGAAAACTAGAGTGTTTGCTTCTGGGAGAGATATAGAAAAGGGATCGAAACAGTCCTGGGTTCAAGTTGGAAACTACATAAAAAGGGATATTTTTATGGCTCAGTTGCTAAATTATAATTAAACATAGATTTATCTGTTAAATTCCCAATTGCAGCCCTAAAGTATGCAAAGCTTGTTAACTTACAATTTCCGTGTATTTAATGGTCGGAAAAATAAATTGTAGTTCTCTTTTGTGGGAAAAAAAAAATAACACATCCTCGCTTATATCTAAACATTTTAAAGCTTTTAGCCGTATCTAATTTTCTTGGGCTCCTCGTTGTTATCTAAAATTAATGCCACCCCAAGCAGACCATCCCCCTGAGACTTCTACCGTCTTCACGACGTGTCCAAAGCAATTAACACATTGTCCACCTTTTTAATGCTTTTCGAGCCGAAAGCAAAATGCCAAAACACTCGACTCTCGGCTATCGAAAGAAAAACAGAACGTTGCGTGCCAAACACTCGCAAACTGAACAATTTTATATATCAGACACGGGCTGCTCTCCACCTTTTATTGGCTGGGCCGAATATTTATGGAACCCACACACGCAGCCGGCGGCACATTTCTCATTTAACTGCCTTCACCATTTGCTAATTAATTCGAGAAATTCCATTTATTTCAACGCTGAGAAACAACTAAATTTCTCTTCTTTTTTTTCAACAGACTGCTTTTCGGCCGCAAGAACGGAGAATGTCCAAATCAATTTGTGTTGCGTTTGCTTTTTCGACTTTGGGCAAAACGAGATTTGTGCTTTTACGACTCTTGGCATATCCAGCAGAGGCAGGGGAACTACCTCTCTTCCACAATTGCGTGTTTTCCCATCAGGTTGCGAAAGTTAGGATCGTTTAACTTCTGACCAGCAACTGCTCACGCAAAAAATATTTGTACGAAATCAAATTAATGGCGTCCCGTTGATGTTTTATTAATTTATACGGCTTTCCTCTCACGCGTTCGTGTGCGAGGAGAGGGGGCGCCTACGAAATAAATTATATTGCTCATACGACGCGTGGTTTGCATTATTGAGTAATTAAATACTAATTAAAGCGTAACATGAGCCAATTCCCCTGATTTTTATGGGAAGCCTTGCGCTGCTGCTGACGGGGAAAAATAATACAACGTTAACGAGGAAATAGTCGACTTTGTTCTTATCTCCGGATTGCGTCAGCTTTAATTAGTTGGCTGAGTATTGGGCCTTGTTCTTGTTGTTATTTTTTTAATTGCAGGGGATTTATATTTAACGTAATTGCCAGTATCGTAAAAAGCAGGCTTTGGTAAACATTTAAATGCGTAATGACTGGAAAAATGTGATTAAAAATGGTTAAATATAAAGCTGCCAAGTTGAGCGTTAAAGTTTTTAATAATTAAATAAGCTAAATAAATTTAGAAGGCAAACCCTATAAATATTTCAGTTACTATCATTTAATGGCTAATTTTAACAGAATAAGCCTTTCAAGGAAATACATAAAATTTGAGACGGTAGACAGGCAGACGGGCTTAAATAACAAATTAACCGAAAGCATCCTTAGGGCCATTTTGCACGGCTAGACGACTTTGGCCCTGTTTAATTGCTCCGCAGTGATTTGCATTCTGTTGTTGTTAAAACCAGAAGCCAGACATTAAGAGCATGGGCCACATAAATGACACTTGTCTGGCTTTTCGCTTCGGTTGGGAAAACTCCTCAACTGAACTAATTACTCGGAGAGAGTTTCCCGACTCCCTTGAGAGTGCGAGCGACAAACAAAAAGGTATATTGTATACTTTTCATATACATATTTATTTATATTTTTTCATATGACTGATAAATGCAATAAACTTTGACAATATTGCTGCATTGTCGTTCGGTTCACTCGCTTCAAATTGTTGATAAAAATTCATATAAATATATTGGGTTTCTCGCGTTGCTTTTTTCAGTTTTCCGCTTTCAGTAACGATTTTTGTTTTTATTTTTTTGCCAGCATGTCACTCAAATTGTGCGACGTTCGATTCTGTTTGCCCGACTTCCTGTTCTTGTTGTTTGCCCTTGTTGTATAATATATCCTATCATAATCTTTACTGACACGCGATGGTTTCGCTCCCGCTTTCGTTCCCGCTCCCGTTCCCGTTTTTTATTGTTATCCTTAACTGTGTTCGTTTGTTTTCCATCGACTCTCTGTGTGTGTCCGTGTCCCTTCAAATATGGCTGCGACCCATCAATTTGATGTTGTCAATTTTCGTGAAAATTTATTGTTTGTTGCTCTCGAAATTTGACATTGTCATGCAGTTCGTTAGCCATTTCGGGCCGAATTGTGATGTATTAAAAACAGTTGACAGACCATCACACATGGCCAGAAACAAGCAAGGCGATAAGCTGATTAAAATTCGAGTTCTTTGTAAATAAGTTCCAGAAATCAATTTATCTATTTATTTATTTAAAACAAATTATTCTCGAAACTGAAAATCATGCAAATTAAAATTGAACGAACAAAAAACATTGAGTGTCGTGAAATTGATTTCCAACGGATAATTCAATGATTCAATTCTAGAAAATAAATAAAATAAATTTATATATTTATTTCTAACTTAATATTAATTGTTTTAATTATACTTATTTTTAAAATGCCCTCTATATTTAATGACCCTTTAAAAAGTTGTATTAATATACTTGCCATAACTACATACAAGTTCTTGATTTTTATTTATTTTTTAAATATTTTGACCACATTTTTGTGAGCCAAGTCTGGCTTAAAAATAGGTAATGGCAAAGCTACAACTATCAGCCATATGAAAGACTGGAAAAATATAAAATATAGAAACAAATAAAAGCCCGTAACACCTGCAGCAGCACCGCTAAAGCACCGCCAAAAATCAACCGTCTGCAAAATCTTTTCCCACTGGCAGGATGTGAAATTCCCAAAATATCCTACACAAACGCACCGCCAATATTCGATTTACAGTTGCATTTAAATCTTTCGCTGCTCTCCATGGTGTGTGTGTGCTTATCTCTGGTCTGCCATAGGTTTTTGTCAAATAAATATTGTGTGCCGCATTCGCACATAAAATACACAAAAACAAAAACCCAGAAATACCCAAAGCCCGGAATAAAGAAAGAATAAAAAAAAAAGTAACGAACAGAATTGAAAGATATCGAGAGGAGAAACACACAAAGCTGTTGACATGTTGTGGAGGATATATTCATAGAGTGAATGCAGCAGATACAGATACGGATTGAATGGGACTTGCCCCGTCCAACTTTTGTTTATTTTCGGGCTTCATGTTAATTCGTGTGTAATAGACAATGTGGCCGAAATCAGCAAAAAGACTAAAGGGATGTGACGGTGAAAAAAATCAGGTAAAACCCTCGTGCAGGATTCCGACGAGTATTTCCTTTCTTTTTTTTGTTTGTCAAACCGTCGCACGCTTATCAAAAAGGGTTGTGCTTTGTTTTTTTTTTTTACACAATCTGCAGGTGTCCTGTGACTTTGACCAGTCATTGGACCTTCCTCTTCCTGGGAGTGTATCTCTTTATACCAATCTTTGTCTGTGAATCTCAGCTTTCCCTGTCTGTCCGCATAACAAAAATATTATCAGTAATTTTCCCCTTTAGCTGTTGGTTCAAAAACAAAATGATAATAAAGGGAAAAAGGTTGCAAAGCTGTTAAATTGAATTAAGTCGGTGAAAGTGCTGAGATTTGTTATTCCGGATTGATATGGAATTTAATTTGGAGCTTTCACGGTGATTTGAAGGGTTTCATTGGCCCTTAAATTGATTTAAAACGATTTATAAATATGGAAAAATTACTAGATTATTAGTATTTGTACTCAAAGATTTGTTAAGCCAATAATAAGAAAAATAAGCTACTAATAAAATATGGCATTCATTTGCTTGAAATCAGGGCTGTAAAACGAAATGCCTTTTAGCAAATTAATTATTTATACTACAAAAAAGATAGAGATTCAGTGATTTAACGCAAACACATCATTTATTTTGCATTAAATATTAATTTCCTATTTATTTTCATGTATATTTTAGCTGGCCAAAACACAATGCCCGACGACTTTAATAGTTATCTGCAGAATATAAATATATATTTTATTGCAAACAGGATATTAAAGCCTGGGCCAATCTCTCCACTTGCTAAACTGAACTACATCAATAATTGAATACAATAAATGTGCTCCAGAACACAGTGCGTATGAGTTATGTTGTCGTTGTCGACGTCGCTGTCGTTTGTCGCTTGTTAATATGCCTCATAAATAACGCATTTATGACACAGACACACGCACGCACGGGGCCAGGACTTTCAGGACATTACAATGAACTCACACACACACACACATGCGAGAACACACACACATGCGAGAACACACACACAGACTGTCCCTGTGTGTCTCTCTCTCTCTATTAGCAGCTTTGATATGCAAATATTGCGTCTACATAATAAAGTTGCGCCAGATTTTTAACCCCTCCAATTCACACACGCACACTAATGCCAATCCTAATAGTTTAATATGCTTATAATTGTCGGCTAAAATTGTATTGTGTCCGGGTCTCTTTGCATTTTAAATATTTTATTATTTTAACCAAATATACATATATACATACGTGGTGTATTTGTTTATTTATTTTTGACCATTTAAATTTTCGTCGGGGCCGAGCGCTGAGTGCATTTGACAGACAGACAGGACAGGCCAGGCCAGGCTGGGACAGGCATTGTGTTTAGGCCTCCAACCCCACCGGCTTTGATTTATGTTTTATGCATTTTACCAAATGAAATTCATTTATGGCTGCGCAGAATATTCTGCAGATTTTTAAATATAAATATATTCGCTGTCAGAAATACTTATTTCGGCCTCAACGGAAGTGGCGAACGTTTGTTTGGTTTGCAGACATTTTTATTTTTTGTATTTAATATTTACGCGTTGGACGTGGGACAAAATTGCTAAGAGGATACAGGGATAACATATTGAGTTTTAAACAGGGCTTCGATAGGAAATTACGGTTTTAATGCTGATCGATTTTTTTAAATTCAAACAATTAAAAAGAAAAATATTTGTTAAATCAAACTACTTATTTTAGATAGTTCAATATTTATTTATTTGCTTTTAAATACCATACAAATTCCCTAAAAATTAATTTGAAACGCAGCCTAGGAATATAACTAAATAATATAGAAATGCTTTACATTTCTGTTTATTGCCCAGCAAAATCGTATATTTATTTAACAAACAAACAAACAATATTTTCCCCCTTTTTTGCGCATGATTTTTCAATAATTCTTAATTAAAACTATATATAATCCCTTTAAATCCCAAAAATCAGGGCAGAAGCTACTATCATTTCACTTTTTATTTTCGGCAGCAAATTGAAACATTTCCAGCGATTTTACTTGCACAAATTCAACAGAGAGAGAGGCGAGGCCTGGGAACTTGGCCCAATTATGGGGAACTGGGCCCAAACACAAGCCGACGGTTGTATAGCGCCAGACGCCCGAAAGTCGGCAAATGTTTTCTGTTTGCTCTGGTTACGGGGTTACGGGCTTACGGGGAGAGGGACTGGCACCGGATTCTGGGCTCTGGGTTCTGGGTTCTGGGATATCTGGCCTGGCAGTTAAACCGCACTTGCGGCAGTCACCTTGTCGCTGTTGTATCTCTCTCTCCCTTCTTCGTTCTCTCTTCTTTATGGAAAAACATGGGGAGGTGAGTGGGTGGATGCTATATACCTCGTCATAAATCTCACAATTTCTGCATGAAACTCAGCTGCGTTTTTGGCCCGACTTTATTGCCGCCAGTCGACGACGCTACTCGCTCGTTGTTGTTTTTCTACTTTTATATATGTATAAATTTCAACGTAAAATGTCTTAATAAAGTCTCATGGCTGTGCGAATATATAGGAGAGAGATGGAGATATAGAAGAAAGAGATAGGCCCCTCCTCTGCTAGCATCTTTATGTCAAGGACATTTTTATGCCTCGCACAGCCGTCAGACAGAGACAGAGATTAGATTTCCGTCGCCGTCGCCTTCGTTTTTACGTTCAGATTTGGCTTTATGGCCACGACGGCATTTATTTCGCAAATATTAACAATTAAGTGACAGCGGCGAGAATTCGTGGTGTGAAAAGTATTGCATACTTCACGGGGGGAAATTGCGAAAGATGTGAAAATACTTCGCGAATTATTTGATAATCTTTTAATTTCCTTCAGAAGTTTATAGAGAAATCGTAATAAAAATAAAAAGTTTCTTGAGAACTTTATTTATATTTAAAGGAAACACCACTTGATACGTTTTAAGTTTAAAACTGTAAAAAGCAATATCACCTAAAAGCTTTAAAATTCTCAGTTTTATGTAACTAAAAATAATCCGCTCAAAATTTAATCCAAAATATATATTTAATATCTTTTAAAGTCACAAAATCATATAAATAAAATAACATTTATTATTTACTTATTTGCCTTGGTCATTAGCTCGCTTTTCTCAAACATTAGAATATTTTCTTGAGAGGCTTTTAAGTGCTATTTATTTAAAAACAATCTTTATAAACATCAGCCTGTCCAAAATAAATTTATATACCATTTTAGACTCATTAATTCCTAAAAAAAACGGACTTCATTAAAACTGTTGTTCTTAGCTTGTTTTCCAAGTCTTTTTCTTTATAATTTCATATGTTGTCTTAACTAATTCCATTTTAGTTGGGGACAAATTTCCCCGCCCACCCCATTTTCCGTCCCAGCCCAATTAGCGCTCATCTTTAGCAACAGCTTTCGCCATGTGTCCCCGGCTCTCATGTCTTTATTAAATGCTCTCGATGTCTGAACATCTGCCGTGACCATATGGAGGGGGTCCACATACTGTATATAGTCTCTAGGTTCCCCCGAAAGTCCTTCCTTCCTGCCCCGCTGCCTTGTGTGCGTGGCGTGTGTCCGTAATTTAATAAATTTAATGAACATATGCCGCCGGAGAGACACAGACTGAGATTGAGTCGCAGTCGGAGGTGGAAAAAAGATGTTTCACGAGAGAAAAACAAACAGAAAACAAAAACAACAAGCTAGCCCCCAATGTCAATGGGCATTCTGGATGGCTGGGAACAATTTTTCAATGCTTCTTTAGAAATATACATAAACAAACATACAGAAAAGTCGTGCGGGATGGCGGGATGGGGCTGAAAGATTATGGAGACGTGTTCCCACTGACTTATGATTGATGTCTTTTGTTATTGTTCCCTCTTTTATGTATTTCTCATCTCATTCCTCGCCCCCGGATTTTTTCTTTTTTGGTTTATTAGATATAATATTTTAGTGGCCTTTGTGTGTGCGAGAGTCCTGCGTCCTTTCTCTTATTTGATGCGCTTCAGCAGACATGTGTTTACTCTTGTTTCCGAGTGCTAAAGTGGAGGGGAGGGTAAACGGAATTACACATTTTATGTACATATGCTCCTCCCATTTTTTCTCTCTGTGCATAACAAAAGGCGGCACTCAAATGACTCTTTCCTTTTTTCCTCTAAATTATGTTCCATATGCTCTTTATTCTCCTTTACTTTTTTTCTGTTTCTTCAACAATAAATGTTTGCCACATTTTTCTTAACATTTTCATGGAAATTGCTCATTTTATGTTCAAATTTTGTGAGCTGAGCTGAGCTGAGCTCCTTTCTCTGCGTTCGCCTTTGTTTGCCGAAATTGTTTATTTTTATTTATATAGCCGGGTTTAATTGGCCGCATACACACATATAAAAAGGGGAAGGAATGTGAGTAGAGGCCATAAAGATTATGTTAATGCTTATAAAAAAAATTGGGATCAAAATGGTTTACAGGGCCATGGAAACTAGAAGAAGGTTCTCGTCCATTTAGGCCAGCAATAAATCACTTACAAAATGGTACTTAAAATTGTTCTTTAGACCACGAGCAGTTGGTTGAACAAAACGTCTAAATATTAACAGCATTTTGCCGTGCGAATTTCTATTCGAAAATAAATGAATACCTCAATGAAGCTTTGATATATTGATAATTATTTCTTAATATGGAAACATTTATTATTTCAGATTTTCGTGAAAAGAAAACAATTAAAGAAGTATATAACTAGTATATAACCTGAAAAATTTTTTTTAATATAAACGTAGTAGGTATATTTAAATAATTTATACAAAGGTTTTTGCTCAATGGCGTTTGAGAGAAAAAAATGCAATAAAAAAGCTGTAAATTCGGAAACGGGAGCACAGTTGGTTAAACAGAAATATAAATAACAAATAATAGAATAAAAATAACGAAAATGGAGGTCATCGATTTTATTCCCTTTAAATTAGGGCTTCATGAATTAATATTTATCATTTTGGCTTAGATCTTTAGTTACTAATAAAATAATTTACTTAAAGAGTGTCTTATTTTTTCTAAAAATATTTTCAATTACGAGCTACCTGCAGATAATCCAACAATATAGTTGGTTAACAATTTTAATTACTTGTATTTATTTATTTTGTATAAAATATAATGCATATTTAATAAGGTACTCAAATGATGCCCGATTTTTTCTAAACATATTTTCTAAAAAGTGGTTTATCGACCTCTTCGTAAATTTATTTAAATAAATATTTTTTTTTTAATATTAACCTAACTTTTAGAGTATTACATTTTCAGTTACAACCAATTTGAAACCCACATATTGTTACCGTTATTTATTTGGCTCAGATGTTGCACAATTTACTGGCGCTTTTCACTGCATTTTTTATGCTTTGCATTGCGGTTGAGTTTCCTGTGCCCTTTTGTTGCTCTTGTTGTTGTTGCTGGAGCGTCAGCTGACGTTGGCATATATTCAATACATTTTCTTTATGCCTGCGAACTGAAGCTAATTTGTTTACTGTCGGTCCCAGCTATTTCAGCCCTCCTCCTCTCCCTTTTTACACACAGTTTCAGCTGCCCTTACCCCTGGAAAAGGCGGCTGTGCCAGCTGGTCAAACAGTTTTCACAGCCCACCAAATTGTTCTCAATTTCAAAATGAATTTTTAAATTTCGACCGAAATAACTTTTTTAATTAATTTTCTTCCTTGCTTACCCCGGCAGTTGACTTAATGCCTCCGTGTTTAGCTAATTCTTAAACAATTAGAAGGCGAAAGAGCCTCGTCTTTTCCTCATTTTGTTTTCCTTTGTCTTTTCCGGTTCTGTTTAACTTGGCTTGGCGTTTATTTTAGACTTTGTTTTTCCTGGTTTACCTTTTTTACATATTGCTTTTTAAGGCTGGGGAAATCCTTTCCAGATTTTATTTTAGCTTGGTGTCCGGATTTATAAGTTAATTAGAGCGAAAGCTTCAAGAAAGAGATGTAATTTGATTTTGATTAAGCTCTGGAAGGTTATTTTTGACTGGATCGTAGCTTTTTCTGCCTATAATCCAATTAATTTATTTATTGGTAATCGATTCTCAGCAACAGAATTTTTCCAAATCCCCAGTAGTTATGAGTATGCATTTTATTTTCGATTTTATAACAAGAGCTTAACCTCAATTCAGCTGTTACAACCGAAAGTGTGCAATGTTTTTGCATCGTTTATTGTTTAACAATTTACCAGGCTTAGCCCTCTCGAATGAACAAAAGTGGAATAAAAATATATATTTTCATTTGCATGAAGAGAGAGCTTTATTCATTGCCACTTATTAATTAACTATAAATTGAAATGAATTCCCTCTGCCTTTCGCTTTCAATTCAATTATTGCCGGCAAACAAAACAAAACAACATTTTACAAGCGAATTCATTTTTATGGTATACAATATTCGATTTTATTTTGTTGTTTACGAGGCAAAACGGGGGCAATTAGTAAAGAATGGAGCAGGGGTAAAAAAAAAATATATACATTTGAACTATGTAGTTGGCTCTTTGTGGCTTTTTTATACATTGGACCAAAAACCGAATCAATCCAAGCTCAAATAAAGCTTTTAATTGTTGCCAATGGATTAAGGTTTCACGGTGCGTATACGTAATGACAAGGAAATGCGTATACGTAATATTTTTTGTAAATATGTACCTTAAAAAATAGAGAAAATATTCTAAGGAACTGAACATAAAACTACAAAGTAATTTATTTATTTATTTTATTTATTTTGATTTGCTTTTGGTCTAGTTTCCTATATAGAATGCTTTCCATTTGTAAACCTTATAAAATATTAAGAGAATAAGCTGATAAAACCGATCAAGTATCTCAATAAATGCAAAGTTTATTAATTATTTTAATTTTTATCATTTTACTAGACAACATTTATATAATATATAGGGCACAAATAGGTCGCTGACACTGCTGCCCCGCGCTAATGGTAATTAAAAGTATTTATTTATTTTCCTACGAAACGCTTTAAACAAGCCAATGCATATTAATAGATTGTTCTTGGTGTTGAACCATATTTTTTCTGATAAGCAATTAATTGAAATATGATTGCCAATTAAATGCATACTTGATAGCTCGCGACCAGTGGCATATTTTCATATTTAAACTCATAATTAACGCAGGTCAAAATATACATTAACAAAAAAGAAATGCTTTAATAAAATAAAGTGTCTTTAATTATAGTTCGTGGGGATAACGGCATAAAGGAGCAAGAGCCTTGTCACGTGCAGTCTAGTCTCAACAACTAATTGAAAGGCGGACGGAAGGAAAAGTAAACAAAAATTTCCATGCAAAACGAGAGGGGGAAGACGGTCGGCCTATAAAGGATGACGACGGCAGGGGAAGGAGCAAAATGAAAAGAAAGAAAAAATGGAGCACAGCTGCCAACTGACAACGACGTCCTTGCCCCATCGTTATTATCCTGTTATCTCTCTAATAATGCCTCAGAGAGTTTGTAATTAAATTTTTCAAACACTGACGCCGCTGCCGAGAGTGGCTGCCTGAGACTGGGCGGATGGATCCTTGCCATCAGATGCAAAGATACAGGAACACAGATAGCGAGCGGCGGCGGCAGAGGCAGCAAAAGGACCTCGTTGCTCACATAAAGAACGTTACGCGCACGAGTGCCACTAGTTAGTTAGATAATAACGCTCAACGGAAGCCGTTCAAAGCGGAAACGGAAGTGAAGTTAAGCGCACTACTAAACAGATACTCCGACAACACGAGCAAAAAGAAGAAATGTATAGTAGTAGAGCAAGGGACAGCAGATAAAACAGAACACAGATTGATTGACGGGAATAAAACCGATTGAAAATGAAACCAAATGATAAAATGAACGAATCCATTGAATTAGCTTTACTGTTTTTTACTGGAAACTAGCGAATAAAGATATTATTTTCTCTATTTCTATTTGTTTTTAGTGCAAAAAAAAACCTTGAATATAAATATTGAAAAAATTATATCTAATATAAAATCTCGGCATTCAGCTTTACTGCCTCAATCAAAGGGATTTTTTTTTTGCAGATTCCATTTGAATGATATGTTCTATTAATAACTTTTGTTAGCCATAAATATAAAAAGAAAGAAAAAAAGGCTATTGACTGCTTTCAAAAGAACGCATTTCGATTGCTTTTCTTTGTGATTATGACTGAAGTGGATTATCATGTTTTTTCCAGCGCTCTCTTTTTGCATTTTGTTGGCTTTTCCCTCTTGTGAATGTATGCGGCCACCGACGCACACACTAATACAAATTAGTTAGAGCAAGAGAGAGATAGATTGAGAGGGAGAGAGGAGAGGTTGAGTGTCAGTCTGGCAGCCCTTCACCGCAGAATGGCAACGCAACAGTCAAGTCACGTCAAAGGCAGTCTGTCTCCCCCGCTGTTCCACTCTTTTCCGCCCGTCTGCGTATTTCATTCCACTTTGAATTCGCCCGATGTTCTATTTAAATGGTTACGTAATTGCATAATTATGGGCAAATGTAAGTCGAAACTTGTGGTTCGTTCTGCAAACAAGAAGACTTCCACAAAGAGTTTCGGTATTTGTTAAGTGGGAGGAAAATTAATTCGGGGCAAGGGAAAAGCATTGAGGAAGGTCAATGAACTGAAGGGGATTTGCTGAGAAAAATCGACGGCGGATGGAGGATGGAAGCTGCTGTACACAGAATATAAATGATAGTCATAACTCAGGTTTTAGACTAGAAAAATATACTTTTGGGGGAGAACAAAAAGGAGGAGTTCTTATGTGGGAAACATAAAAGATTGATGCTTAGAGTACAGTAAAGTGAGAGTTAAGTATCGGTATAAATATTATAGATAGAGATGGGAAAATATAGCATTTATTTTTAAACTAAGCTTTATGCCTTACACTTTGTTCTAATAAACAAAAGAATTTGGTTTTGGACTAATTTCGGTATATTAGAGATTTCTTTATTTTGAAATAACGAAACTAAGAACCAATTTTCTATAAAAAAAAAGCGCTGAAAAGGATAGTTAAGTTTGTTAACAAAATTCTTATTAATATTTAAATTTAAAAACATTGAATCCTAAAGCGAAAAACTCGCCCATGATACCACCTCACTTTACCTATTTTCTCTATCCCCAAACATCACGCACTCATCTCTCCATTCTAGAATGGGGATGAGAATGAGAGAAACCAGCCCCACATGTCAGACATTTAATTAAATGCTATAAATCAAATGCCCGACAACTTTATGCAAATCGTGTTTGCCCTTAGGGCAAAATCCATAAAACAGTAAGTACCATTTACACAATCAAGAAAAAAATCAACACAGAAAGATAAAGTGCAGAATGCAATTTATTATAAGTTACTTGCATAAGAAAATAAAAATCTACAGATAAAGAGACATTCAAAAAATGTCCTTTTTTTAAATCCGCATCACGTTTTTCAATTAAAAACCCGTTTCCTTCTTGGGGCTTCTTCTCTTTTATCTCTTCTATTTTTGGTCCCACATTTTCGCCGCCTTTTGCTGTCAACAAGGCGAGGCGTGAAAAAACGCCGGGAAGAAAACGCAGTAGCGTTTATTTCCGCTACGCAACCGCGTCGGTGGCACGTGATTTGCGTTGAATTTTCATTTTTGTTGATTTTTGGTATTGTTTGTTTCCCCCGTTTGCGGCCGGTCGCAATTGGCAATTTAATTTTTGCGGTCTAACATTTATGCAATCAATTTTTAACTGAATTTTTATGTGCAAATATAACTAATATTGTAGCGAAAATATTTAACTTGAATGGCGGCAATTATTTCAGCAATTTGGCAATTAAGTATGAATGTCAAGATAGGCTTCGGGGCTTATATTTATTTAGAATGCTTAAAACCACTCAAATAATTGGGAATTCATTAAGTTCTTTTATAAATATATATATAATAAATATATAATTTAATATATATTTGAATTAAATTAAATACATAACACTTTCATCATTATATCAGTTAGTAGCTAAGCAATGTACTTTAAATTCTGGCCTTAGAAGAACAAAAACATTTTCTAAATTATTTCTCGAGAAGAATTTATTTTCTCTTTGTATCTTAAATATTCAAGAAACCTCAATTAAAAATCATTTTCCTCCCAAAAATTTGCACATCATTTTTTCCAGCAAATCAGATATTTAATTGCCAGGCACTTGGCACAACCCGCAGGATAACAAAAACAACACCCACAAATTATGCACAGACAATAAAAAGCAATGAAATTTCACTTTGCCACCGACTCTGCTCTCACAGCCCTTGTGTATTCGGTTTTTCTCCTCCAGGAACAACGAACAACAACCCGGCAGCTGCTGCCCTAAAGAAATCAAAACACTTATCAAATATGCATTGCGCATATTAAAAATCAATTAAATATTTACACAAACACACAAAATGGCGGCGGCTCAGAGCACTTAAAAATGACTGCCACAGCAGCAGCAGCGGCAGCAGCACAAAAACAATGCTGCATGAATTTAACAAAGAAAGCAAAGTAATTTACACTGAGAGCGAGCAGCGACGAGCTCTGTAATGTAATTGAGGCGGCAACAAATATGCAAACGGAAAATGAAATTAAAAATTTATTATGGCTCAGCTGTTCTCCTGTTTTGGGGGGCAAGGCAAGAAGAAAATATAAAAAGACTGGGAAATATAACTAAAGCAGTTTTAAAGGCATACAAAGAAATATGCAAAATAATTGCAGAGAAGCATCTTTTACAGTGAGCATTCCCAATATCTTATTAATGTTTGAAAAGAAAATTAAATTTTTCAAAATTTAACCTAAAGCTTTTATTCTTGGGAAACTATCTTCGTAAAATTGCTGTCGATGAAAAAGGGTCTAAAAGTATGCTACTCAAATTTTTACAACGGTTTTCATGGGAATCCCTAAACAATATAATTTATAGCATTTTTTTAGCCGGGCTTTCAAGCGATTTCTAATCTTTAGAAATTTCTTTTTCACTTAACTTTTTTGAAAAACTTTAAAACAAATACAAATTTATATTTATTTTATTTTTGACGTTCCCATATCCTAGCAACCACTGTAACGGAAATGGAAATTGCAAAACAGACGCGCAAACACATCGCAGAAATCTGTGTGTGCGGTGAAAAAAAAAAGAAGGAAGAAAGCGAAGGAGGTGAAAGGATAGAGGACAAGGGGAATGGAGAAGGAATACAGGCAGCCAGTCAAGGCAGCTGCCATTGCTGCTGTTGAAGTTTTGCATTTCCGGTATGCAAACAAACACGCACACATAGAGAGTTTTGGGTACAAGAGTGAGAAAGACACAATCTGAAGACGTAACAATATGTAATTGTTGTTGCCCATTGATAAAGCTTAACAGTCACAAAAAAAAAATAGAAAAACAAGACAGTAAGGAAGCGAAACGAGGCACAAAAGTCATTTGCATTTAACACGTTGACACACCAGCAGCATGAAGTTACAGTGGCAATCAACTAAATGGAGCTAAAGATTTTAAGCTAAGGGAGAATTTAAGAATTAAAATTTATTTTATTTTATAAGAGAGTGAGCTGTGAGAGCTTTATAAGTTTCAAATTAAACAATAAAATTTTGTATTTATCAGTCTTTATAATATTTAGGAACACACAGTCACACCACTCACACTCAAAATTTTACAAAAAAAACTTTTAAATATAAAAAATACCTTTTATTTGTACAGAGTTGTATTTACTTTATTCTTTATATTGTCATGCACTTTAAATGCCATGGTCTTATTCAGGGGAATCCCCACTTTTTTTTGGCTGCACACTGAATAATTTAATTTAAGGCAAAATCAACAAGGGGCAAAGGCCAACCGAAAGCCTTTGATTACGACTGTTATCATCGGAGCCTGTCACTGTTTTATTACACACAAACACACACCGAGAGACACTTCTTTCTTTATATTGCTCTTGCTGCTTGCTTTTCCACTTTGACTGATTGAATTTTTCTCCGGCGCGCCTAATTGTACACTTAAAATGGGGACCCGGAAATAAATAATGAAAGAAGCCGGGAGGTCTCCCTCTTATTCTTTATTTTTTTTGGGTTAATTGCAAAGTTAAATGTGAGTTTTACAAAAAGTATTGCCTACTTAATAGAGGGCGCACAATGGCTCGAACACGATAACGGCACCGAAACGACGACGGTTAACGACAATCGACGAGGACGAACGACGCAGGATAACGCCGCTGATCAGGACATCCGTACCGTTGGAAAGCACGATTTATACTAAATACTGCCTTTCGCCTCGGCAGCGGAGTCGGCAAATTGTCAAATTGAATTTCGCACACACGCACACAGACCCACAGCCAGAGTCCTTTGGCTAAGGTCCTGCAGGAATTGGCTCTCTGTTTACAGGCGGCAAACGTTGTACTAAAAAATAAAACCCTCGCTTATTCTCTCCGGGTGGGAAATTTCCTCTCGTTTGTAATCGGGTTCGGGTTGCCAGGACTCTTGCTCTTCCACATGTTGCCATCATAGCAACCTGTTAGACCAAGGATAATATCTCCTTCTCCCAAAATTGTAAGCCTCTTAATTTAATGAATGGAATAAGTTACGGGGAATTACTAAAGAAAAACTATTATTATTAACTTTAATAAGTATTATTTTAAAGCGTTTTTTAGAAATAATAATAGGAAAAATATTTTAGATGCATTTAAAGCCATTAAAAAAAATGTGACATAGATTTTGATTAAATATGATAAAGAATAAAAAAACTATGTTTAATATAAAATCATTGAGGCCTTTGTTTCTTATACAAGTTGTTAAATGAATAATTTTTAAAATCAAACAGCTAAGTTCCAGTTCAAGTTAATCATTTGTTCCTATAGAATTTATATGTTTTATAAAAGAACACATATCCGCCTATTTTCAGCTGTCTTGGTTGTATAAAAATTAATATAAACCACTAAAATTACTTTGTTTAAAATATATTTTTTATCTAAAGCAAGGAAATTTTTGAAAAATATTAAAGAGAAAATTACCCTGACCATAAAAAACCGCGCATGCGTCAGAGTTATTAACGGTAACAAGGAAATTTTAGCTTACGAAACGGTTAGGGAAATTATTTCGTGAACTAAAAATGCCCAAAACAAAAATATTTAGCCAACAAAATGTAAACAAAAGAAAACTAACACCATCTTTAGGAAAACCTTAAATGAACATTAATCTCAACATTTTGTGTTTAAATATAATATTTACTTGTGTAGAAACCCCCTAATGGCATGAGACCCACTTAAATGGCTTTGTTAAGAAATCTCATGTGCTTAAGCCTCAAAGTAGGTAAGGTCCAGCTATTAATTCAGATCCTTTAGGTTATCCCACCGCAAACAGCAACCGACTAACCAACTGATGGACATACAACAAGGATAACAGCAAAACAACGACAACAACCACAAAACGTTGACAACGAACGGTGTTGTGGTGTGGCCAGCCGAAGAACAACTGCCGGCAACTTTAACCGCGGAAAAGGTACAGAAACAAAAACAAGGAACAGAAAAAAAAAAAACAAAAGGAAAATCTCGGTTAAGTAAATACGATTTTTTAGATACCCTGAAAGGTAAATATGCTTGAGATCAAGTCGGTTTTATTTAATAAAATATATTTACAAATTGCCAAGGAACATTGTTAGATATGCAAGAGTTTCGGAAGATGGCTTACCTTCCCCTTATCATTACCATTAATATAAAATACTTAAAATCTTTTTTTTTAATTTTAATTTTTAACATTATTTGTGAAAAATATTGAAATACGTCACACGTAATACCCTCAAAAAAGTGAATCACCACGCAGCCAAAGAGGCATGAATGAGCCAAGTTGAAGTGGAAACGGAATGTATCCAACATCCAACATCCACGACAACAACAATGGGAAATAAGGAAAACCTGAATGTGGCAAGGTTGAACCTAGACGACGACAATAAATACGCAACAAGAACTACAACAACAATGGAAAAGTAGGGGTAATCAGGTGGGCGGAGAGGAGCTTGGAAAATCCTAGGTGGAAAGAGCAGCTCTCCTTCTCACTCTCTCAGTATCCGTCTCTGTCCCGCTCTCTGAGCCATATCATCGCCGCATCATGATGTAAAAACTTTCCGGGTTTCCCCGCTTTAACCCGCAGAAAAACCTCTAACCCGAATGCCCTAGGACCCCTCCCCGATTTTCCACGCCCCCTTTGGAGTCTGGGACCTTTAACAGAATTTTTGTTTACAAACTTTTGCTTGTTTGTATATTCTATCCAGACGGGGGGCATGGCAAGGGGAACGAAAGGCAAAGGACCTCAAGCCCTGTCCACAAAGGACCTCTATCCAGCGCTCCGCACTCCGCACCCTACCGCTTCCCTTGGCTTTTTCTGCGGCGACGCGACGCGCGTTAAAAGTTGCGAAAATTTCGTTGTTTTTTACTTTCGTATTTTTTTCCAGTGACGCTTAACAAGAAATTCCTGATGCGATTATGAGGCTCTTGTTAAGGTGAGCCAGGAAAATGTTCAGGCACAACCAGATCGCATGACACAGGCAGTGAAAATTCCTTTGTGGTCGCAGCGGTCTGTCGAAAATAAATAAAAAGAACCTGATTGGGAACGGACGGGATTTCCTTCTTGATTAAGAATACTTTCAAGAGTTAATGTGGATCGATTTAAAAGTAGCTGAATATGTATTTTAATGGAAATTAAAAATAAAATTAATTAAAGGAGGAGACTATACACAATTTTATTATTATTTTCATTGCAATGAAGTCTCAGAAAACCCTATAAATAATTAAATGAAATAATAATATAGAAACTGTAGCCTAAACAACTATATTCTTTATAAATTCAGAAGCTCGCAATAAGTAATAATAAATCTGTTAGCCCTAACAGAAGAAAAATACAAAACCATAACTCAATTAGCCGAATCAAAAGGCCGTAAAATCGCCAACCAAAAATCTATCGAATTCCAAAAGGCACAGCCGCCAATCTCCTTGGAAACCCAATAAACTCCTTGAGCAATTGCAAAGGACGACCGCAGGGAAAATGGACTCAAAAGTCTAGGTGGCTGACACACACCGCCCCCATTTCGAAGGGGATTTCCCTACTTCCTGCGACCGACCACACAATGCAATAACGCCGACAGATTACAAAGTGCACATGTGGTAAGCCTCCGAAGTAGTAGTAGCAGCGAAAGAGCTGGCGGCAGGACGAGTTGGGTTCGGAAAGTCCTTGTAAAGGAACAACAGGAACAAAGCACTTGGAACCTTGCGGTGAAAACCTTGTGCGTACACCAATGGTCCTTTCTCATGGCCTAACTACTTTTGGACTATTTTTAGTGGGTACTTCTAAAAATGCATCTGAACTAATTTAAAGAAAATTTTAGTTTTTTTTTAAACAAGATGTGATGAACCGTGTTTAGCAATGATTCGAGTACAGTAAATATACGTTATCTTTGAAAACCCTAGCTTGCCTTTTATTTACAGCAAAAATTATTTGAAAACTTTATAGAATTACAACTTTTTTGATTATTATATTTACTCAATTATATTTAATTAAAAATAAGAGTATTTAAGACCTCGCCTTCCTCTGGTCAAGCTCACTTCTGTTATTCGGGTGGCATTCTGCCGAACTCCATTAAGTTGACGCGAAGAACTTTGGTTTTGTGGTCGCCGGGTTCGCCCGCTGCTTGTTGCTTCCAGAGCTGTTGCGTTGCCATTCGGAGTGTGTCCAAAATCATGTCGTTGTCTCTATGATGTAACTACTACCCCAGGAGCACCAGTACTTGGGGACGGGGAAAAGGTAGAGCTGGCAGCATTTCCCTTCCCCATATGCATGTTCATGAATAAGCACTGAGGAAAGCCACCCTCCTTGTGGGATCTTCAATGGGAAACTTCAATGAGCACACAAACTAAGCTCAGGAGTCTGGGGTTTCATTCATGTGACCAAACTGTGACATATACACATCTGTATATCATCATCCCAAACTAGCTTGGCTATGTTGTTAAATATGACTAATAATGACTTTATTATCCCGTTTTTTCTTTTATTCATAACCTCCTAATACCTGGCCTATACCAACATTTCACTAATTAAATTTCCACTCAACAAACACGCAGTTTTTTCTGTAAATCATCGAACTGATTTTATTTTTTCGGCTATATCAAAGAGCCAAGAAAAAACTGGCGACCGGTAAAAGGCTGAACTAAAAAGCACTGACTCTGGTGGCCATTTAAAATGCGACAAAAAGGAAGTGAGTTGCAAGAGAGACCTTTTTCTTTTCCTCCCAATCTATCCATTTCAATAAGCTGCTACTGCTGCTGCTGCTGCAGGAAAAATGGTAGCACCAGAGAAGGCCTTTTTAAAAAAGAAATATCAACGCACCCTCTCTGTGGGCAGAACGGAAAGCGGATGAATGCGCCACAGAGGCAGTAAGGGCAACAGGACGAGCTGGGGAATGCCAAAGGATGAACCGTCGTCGTCGTCTCCACATACACGTACACAAAACAGATAAATGCTAGCAAGTTTTTAACAAAACCAACGGAACGGGCAGTGAATTGAGCCCAGACATTTCCTGTCCCATGCAGCCTCAAAGAAAAAGGAGTTAGGTTTGAAAAAAATAAATATTACGACCATGTAATACCGGGTATACCAAGGCAGATGTAATTAGGATTTCTTAATAAAAAATTAATAACTTTAAATAGATACCTAATACAACCTAAGAATCGCAATGAAATTGCTTAAATATTCAGTAATCTCACCATAAAATACTCGGTAGGAACAGATCTCTATAAAGATTGCATACTTTTCGGCGGCAAAATATTTGTATTATAAAAAGCATTAACACTTTCCAAACTTTCCTTTTTCATATTAGCTGTATAATCAACTTTTATTTTGTAATCCTAAATTATTTTTTAAGTCAAAATATAAACAATAAACAATGTTAATAATTTTTTATACCAATATATACCTTTTTCTCTGTGAGAGTACAAGGTATCTTCAAGGAAGCAACAAAAACGACATGTAAAATTATGCGCCAGTAGGGCGCAAAAGTTTATGGGGCGACCCCCAACAAAGTCCAAGAAAGCGGAGAATCACGGACAGGACCAAGTGCATTCATTGTCCCTCAAACTCACACACTGATAAACAAGAAGAAGCGCAGAGGGAGAGCAAAGGCCGCCGAGACGGAGAAAGGGAAGCACGCAAATATGCCAAAGCTTGCTGAGACAACAAACAGGAAGTACGCATTTCCTGCACTCGAGAAAAGAAGAGCAAAAAAAAAAAGTAAAATAACAGTCCATGAAATAGGAATCAGGAGAGGAACCTGGGGAAAAGGGAATCCCAGACGAGACACAGTAGAAATGTCGCGACGACGACAACTTTTTGACACAAAAGTGCCTGGAAAACTGTTTTTCTTTAGTTTCTTCCCCAGCCAGTTGCCCTTCGCCGTGAAATTAATTGAAACCGACTAGACCTCTGGGGGTGGAGGGCGGTAGTGAATAGATGGGGGAGATGCAGACTTGATCTTGACACTGCTCCACGGCAATGTCCCTGAACTTGCCAAATGCGATTGCCATCATGCCCTTCTGCTCAGCACCGGAATAACACCCCATGGAACTTAACCTAACGGTGGTGTATATTGGCAAATTTCAATTGAATTGCTTAGAAGCTGGGAAATTAGTAAATTATTGGATGACTTATAATTAAATAAATATTTTAGCAACTCGATTAATTTGTAGATTTAAGATAACTATTTATTATAATTTAAACTGGGAATGAAAATTGTTCAGAAATATTTTTTAATTCACATTTGAAAAAATAAAGGTACAAAAGTCCCTTTTAATATTAGCAGATTGTGCCTTTTGGTTTGATTTTTGTATATTCTAATGATTTAAATTATATTTAATATAGTGTAGAAGTTAAGGTTACTTTTTTAATAAAAATACATCCAAGAAAAATATGCAAATTACCTAGGAAAATGTGCTAAAAGCGAAGATATTTAGTAGATATTTTATAGAAATATTTTAACTAAAATCGGACCACTGTTCCATATTTGTCCATTCAGCATTCCTGGGCACCTTGCCCACCAAATGAGTTTCGTGTCACAAGTTGACCCGGCCGAGATTAAGTGGGCGTTTAATTTGCCAAGTCTCACCCACGGCCAGGAGGAGTCCTCCTCGACTCTCACACCTCCTACACCCTCGTCTATGAAAATACTGCGTTAATGTAATCCACGCTTCCGGCATTTCCGTATGCTTCCGTTTGCTTTTTCCTCATTTTTTGCCTATTTTTTTGGGAGTCTTTTTTTGTGGACTGTTGGCTGGCTTTGTCCTTGGCAGTTGCCTCGTAACTTTGCCACTTGGATGATCTCTCTCTACCTCCTCTGCCTCCTTGGTATTTTAGCTTAATCAACAAAGTAAATAAAATGTCCTGCCCGTCTGACCCTTGGTCGGAGGTCATTTTCTACGATTTTTTTATGAAGTCGTAGAGCTTAATAAGTTCCATATAAATATGTATTTACGTATAAATTTGAGATTACTTTTTGAGCATAAATATGGCTTACCAAAAGTAAACCAATTGAGTCGGCATATTTTGGGATATTTTAGAGACCGAAATTAAATGGAAATATAAGCGAAATCTTTTAGATTTCGTTTCTATTACATAACCAAAATCGCTACATATGTACATATATATACATACATATATAATAATAAAACTCCTTATATTTGAAAGCCCTAGTTCGTAATGAGTATTTCACAAAATCCAACTAGAAAATTTAATCACTTCCAACGTAGTCATGCTGTGCTAATTAAAATCATTTAAATGCATCCCACACATGTTACCAAGGGGAAAAAAATTAAATCAGAACTAAATCAAGCGAACTCTCTTTGATGTGCAATAACAATGTGCCTCATATGCCAAGGAGAATGAGGAGCTAAAGCAAAACCAAACTGAGAATTGAATGCAGGCAGGAGCTGCTTCCTTTTTGCTCCTTTTCCATTTTCCTTACACCAAAGAGTTGGTTGTCAACACAGTTCCACATAATTATAGAGTTGCGGCGCTCATACAACACCACGTGAATAGAGACAGTAATAGGTAAAGTAATAGCAGTTTAGTATTCGAAGAAAAAATATTAGAATAGTTAGTAGGTTATAGTAAGTTGTAGATTTTTTGTTATCGTTTTTAAGTATTTTAAAAAGTTGAAACAAAAGAAGGGGGCGAAGAATAATTGGTATGTTAAAAAATAAATATTTATTAAGACACTATAAACTGTATAAATATAATAAATAAATTTAAAAAAAGGCCTAAGTATAGGCGTAGTTAAAAATATTAATTTTAACAAAATTGGCGAAAAGAAATTAAAATTTTAAAGTTTTTTTTTAAAAAGGGAAAAAAACCGTCAGTAAATAACATAAAACTATTGTCTTATGTAATGGGTTATTTAATCTGCATATATGTACATTGGTCTATGCAAAATGTATGGCTTGGGAAATTATTAAAATAGAAAACCAAATATAATATATTTAATGTAAAACAACTTATATAATTTTTGAGGTTAAACTACGTAGTACACAATAAGACACCTATTTTTTTAGCCCCCACTGTAGCCACACACACACTTCGAGTCCCACATTGCATTTACTTTCTAATAATTTCTGTGGAAAATTCCGATTGCACATGTGGGACTTTATATTGGCAGGCACTGTGGAAATGGAAAGCAATTAAAATGCTGCACTGGCTCTGATTATGCCAACGACAACCTAGTAGTTGTTGTTTCTGCTGCTACTGGTGGGTAGTGTCGGTGTGAATAGATTGGTATGTGTCAACTAAGTGCAGTTAATTAGTGCGAAAATCACTTCAGTTGGCCTGGGATATTTTTTCCTCCCGCTCGGATTTCTTTTAAGCTTTTTTTTGTTGTTCCCGCACTACTGCCAGCCCAGGTTTTTCCTTGGCGAATTTTCACGTTAATTGCTCTGCGTCCTGCAATCAGCCGGAAAACAGAAGCAGAAGCTAGGAAAAGCTGGAAAGCGAGCTAAGCCACTCAGGGATTTACTCAATTTGTTGTCGCCGTCGCCGCCCTCCCAATTCCGCAATTTACTTGGGTTTGTTTTTCAACCCAAGCTCGTTCGGGCTTTTCATTCGTTTCAATTTGGAACAATTATTTATGGGAAAAGGTAATCAAAAATAATAAGAAGGGAACTAAATCTCAGAGTTAGGAAATAGCATTTGCTAAATATTGATGCGAATTAATGTTTTATTTTGGGTTTCATATTATAAATATTTCTTATTATAATTATATTTGAAACATTCAATATAAAATACAATATTATGTTTACTGGGATTTTTTTTTAAATTTATTAAAATTATTTAACTCTGGGAATAAAGTTATTTTTAATTACAATTTAAAGAAATATAGCATATCCTATCGATGTTTTGTTGAGCTTTCTGAAACTAGTTATTCAAGTAAAATCTATTTAAATATTTTAATAAATTTTACGATGATAGAATAACAATGTTAAATGCTTGGTACAATCACTGATTACAAATTTAATTAGGATCCAGTCTTAAATCTAAGATCAGCTATTAAAGCAACATGATCCGATGGAATGACAACCGATGGTATGGCACTATTGGCCGTCAACTCTTCATTCGTTGGCAATGGTACAGATTGTATTACTTCAAATCGATCCTGTTGATAGAATATATAGTCCAAACATGCAGAAAACAGGGTTGTAAAATTTGTAAATTCGGGAGTCCCACAAGCTGAAGCCATTTTTAAGGGCTGCGAGAGATCCACATTCTCTACTGCCTGCTCCGCGTTACTACGCCAATCCACGAAACTTTTATCCACAAATTGTTCAGTCATCAATTTATATATTCCACATTCCGGAACGCTGTTGAAATCGCCACAAAATATAAGACCAATATCTTGAGAGCTGGACATTTTAAAATATTTTATAGCTTCCTTAATAAGGTGCTCAACATAAATGATGGAAAAACCCATTTGCAAGAGTCGTATATGATCAGCATCGGGGTGGAAGTATAAATGTGTGTTGGCCACAAGTACGTATTGATTGGTTTCTTTATTTTTCAGCAAACATGTTTGCAGAGTTGTGGATCGATCACAGATACGTGTTGCCAAGTGCTCATTAGTTTTAATCTTATTCCAAAGGCTTTCGAATATGGGTAGTTCGGGTATTTTCGAGCCTAAGTGCAGGACATGAGATTCCACAAGTTCAAAACGGGATTTTCTGAAGAAAATAGCAACGCCTTCCGCACAAGTGCCCTTGGGGGCCATGATGCCATGATAATTCAATGGAGATCCTCCTAGAATTTCCTTAAAGTCGATATCAAATATCTTTTGATCAACTTCTTGAAGACAGATGATATCAGCCTTGTAACCGGTGATTTCTTTTATAAATAATTGTTTTCTGTAGTCAATTTCCAGATATTTTGGAGGACAATACGGGAATAAAGTCTTTCGGGAGTAGTCACTATCCGCATAATAATCAGCCAATAAATTATAGGTAACCACTCGAAATTCGTTGGGAGCACTCAGAAAATCCTGAGTATGGCAATGTCGAGCCTCGAAGGGAAATGATGCAGGCGCAGCTTGAACCGTAGTTTTCGAAATCTCTTCCACAACCGGACCTTCAGTTCCCTTTTCATTTCCTGGAATGATCACAAACTTTAGGTAGTATCCAATATCTTCAGGCGTTGGCGTATAGTGGAAGCCTTCGCCACAGACTTCCCATTCGGCGTTTTGGGCTTGCTTGGCCCTAAACCACGTTCCTTTGCTGTGCTCACGATCTGCAAACTGAAGTTCACAGGCAGTTGGGTAAACCACAAAGCCTGCCAGCATGCATTTCGGTAGTTTTAGGCTCAAAATCCACGGCGGATTGAAAACCATATCGAAAGTGGCATCCACCACTTGCAACTTTATGCTGCTTATATTTTTTCCCAGCAGTTCGGAAAATGTTAAGTCATTGAAATTACTGTCATGATTTTCGCTAAAAAGCTTAACATTTATCTCGGAAGTGCCCGCCGTAGCCGAATCGCTGCTTTTGTTCTTCTTTTTCAATTTTTTCTCCATTTGCTTTTGAACATTTCCTTGAATTCGTGTCAAAATGCATTCAATTTGCTCGTCCATCTGACGATTAAAATTGAATTCCCGATCTATCTTCAGGTTTTCGTTTACATAGCGGAACACAATGTTCAGTTCTTTGCTCTCAGCAGCATTGCGCAGATATACTTTGTCCATAGCGATACTTAAAAAAATGACAAAGATAGAAACAAGTTTTAAGTTTTAAATCAACGAAGTAATTTTGAAATAGTTTTGGAATTATTTACAGTAGTGACAAAAGTAAACTTAATAGATCATCCCGTGCGATTTTAGGAAATAAATGAATTTATTTGTATTATTTAAGTTTTTACATATCTATCAATTTTTAAATAAATATTTTATTTATTTACAATTTAAAATTAAAAAGCACAAAAAAACATATTCAAAAGAAAAATTAATAATATAGCACAGCCAACATTAATCTTTAAATTAAAATTACCTAAAAAAGAATCAAGTATGGATAAGATAGATTTCCGTTTAGTTTCTTGTTTATTTTATTTAGTTATTAAATGAATTTTGTAACAGATCACACAAAATTTAATTTAAATATTAAATATAATTTTTAAAAAAGTTGAAGTTGAAAGAAAAGTTTACCATATTCGAAAGAAAGAAAAAATGTAAATTTATAAAAATTTATTTTTAAATTTAATTGATTTTTTTAAATGTTGTTTATTAACCTATCATTTTAATCAACACGGGATGAGCTATTTTAAATAATTTACTTCCATAGCTGACACATACTTTGACATTTTTTTGCTATATGCACGTATCTGATTGGAACTCCAGCAATTTGTTATTGTTGTTGTGCGAGACACCTGAAAAGCAAAACAGAGATCAGCTGATGCTTAAAACGCCGCGTGGGGAAACACTCACGGAGCCGGCCGACGTGATAACCCGAAAGCCCGTACAAGCAAGTCTCTGGTGTATTTGAGAGTACAATTTCGTCGCCAATTTATTGGTAGTCATTCAAAATGCGAACACAACGCGATGGAAACGAAAATAACAGCACAAAAGCAACCAGCGACGCGAAATACTTGCACGAAAGAAGAAGAGATTATGTAGTGGTGGCATAAGTCAGCTGTTTGCCGGTCCGATCGTCGTAAATCGAAACACTATCGGCAGAGGGCGCCAGGCCGACAACTATCGATAGCAACTGCGCGGCGATAATAATTATATTTGAATACTTAAATGAAATTAACAATTAAAACTAAAAAACATACATATTCTGTTCCCAAAAAATATATGAGCGTTGGCTAAATTTTATAAATATAAAAAAAGCTGCAATAAAGTAATAAATTCAATAAATCACCCATGCCAGAACGTTTTTTTTTTTTTTTTTTTTTTTTTTTGAGATTTTACCTGAGGGAATTTTAAATTTTTATGTCTTTGTTATTCTCTTCTAAATATATTACTCACACTAACAATAAAACCTACAATTTCACTTTAGGTGAAACTATTTTCGAAGCAAATGCCATAAGCATCAAACTAAATGTTACGATCCAAATGAGACAAGTTCTTATTCGCAAGAAACTCTATTTTTGGCCAAGGTAGGAGAAAAAGGCTAACTGAGACGATGGCCATAAAAATGCGGACCAGAAGCCAGATCATATGGGTAGAGTGCTGCTTTTGGATAAGGAAGGAGAAAACGGGGACGAAACACCAAGCAAAGTGCATAAAAACCTGAAACAAGCCAAGAGATGACTTGGCCGGGGCCAAAAAGGAATTGGCTTTGGCCCCGAAACAGAGTCAACAACTGTGCGCCACACACAAGAAGAGTTTGCCAAAAAAGATTGCAATACGAAGAAAAATCGAAAAACGAAAAACTAGAACCCAAAAACGAAAAAAAAAAAAAAAAAAAAAAAATTGCATAAAACTCTACAAAGAACACGGTGGACCGAAAAGGACAACAACATGACGGGGCCGGCAAACGAAACCAATTGAAGAAATGTTGCTGACACCAAAAAGGAAACTGCAGGAGGAAGTCGCCGATGATGATGAGGATGAGCCTGGGAATGAGGCTAAGCTCGAGGATGCCGACGGTTGCAGAGGATGTCCTGCGGGACAGCGACGTGGCGGAGCGGTAAGGACAACAACGAAATTAGTTAGCACTTGAGAGAGAAAGCAGCTTTGGCTTCGGTCCAGGACTCGTTGCTGGATTACAACACCTGCGGGCAAGGGAGCGCTTGCCGGCTCCTGCTGCCATTGCATCTTTATTGAACTGAACTAGAGATGGGCGAGATGGCCAAGAGTATAAGACCCAAGCCGAAGCTTTAACAAAATTAAGTTATTTCGATACAGATTTTCATGATAAATATAATTATAGTTTACATAATTTATAACTTAAATGTTTAGTCTGGGAGAAGCATTATGAAAAATATGTTGATTCACTTTATTGCAATTACTGGTAACCATGACTCGTTGCCATTACTCGTTGCAGGTACTCGTTGCAAGTACTCGTCAGCATAAGTAGTTACCATTACTAGTTACTAATAATCGTTATAATTATAAAAGATGGAACTAGGATTAAATGAATCCTATTTAGAATTCGACTTCATACACTCCCATCACAGTTTCCGAATCTCAAAACCAAATTTTTGAATTAAGCTCAAACGGGAACCGACTTCCGATTTATGGATCCTTGATCCTTAGAACTTTAACTACAATACAGTCACCCCAAGATTCAGCTGTCAAATGCCCGAAATTTAGTAAGTCCGCCAGTAACATTTCGACCATCTCCAATGAGAATAGTGCACCTAAGATCCGAGAGGCAGGCAACAATTAAATAGCTTCGAGCACTCGGAACTCAATTGCAGCATTTCAATAACTGCTGAGAACACTCAAGGGGACAGAAAGCCGGTCAGGCAGGCAGCCAGCCAGCCAGGTCCTTGCGATAATCTGTCATGCAGTCGGAAGCCCAAACAACTCACAGAGGGAACCACTCCGCCTTTCACTCCATCGACTATGTACTACAATATCCGCCCGGTGTCCCCGAAAAACACTTGAGCTACTTTCTCGCACTCACCTATTTCACTTGCTGCAGAAATTTGAAATATTTCCTTACTTTTTTTTCTTCCTTACACTTGTAGATTTTGAAGCCGAAAGCTGAGCACTGGGCTTTCTTATATTTATTTTTTTGTTGTAGAGTTTTTGTTTATGAAAGGATGGGACGAGACGCGGTACGGCCGAAAAGTTAACACATTGAGAATTTTGCCACCAAGAAGCCGAAAATTGTTGAACTTTTTTAAAATTATATGTACGTTACACAGTCTGATTTGGAAACAATACAACTAAATTAAAATAATTTCAAATATTCATTAATTTGACACTCTGTGAGATCCGCGGCAGGGCCAACTGCGATCGACGTTTATCGAGACTCATTCTGGGAATATTTTTTTTTTTAATAAATGTATTAAACTTGGCATAGATTAACGAAAACGGTTTATTTAATATTCTCGTATATTATTTTTCCACTTGAAAATGAGAAATAAAATTTAATTAAACAAAATTGAGTCATCTCCCACCTCTCTATCGATCACTAAGCCTTACCTTTGACATTAAAAATAAATGAATCAACCAATTTAAAAGTTCTGCCAAGAGAGTCATTTGCTAAAATTGCCAAAATCGAAAAAGAAAGCAAGGCAGTGGACGAAGGAAAGAAAACCTAGAAGAAAATTCAATGAGACTGAAAATTATCTGGCCCGATGCCAATTGAAGGCGAGCAGCACAAGAAAACAAAACAAAAACTCACGTTTCTAATCAATTAAAAAATACAACAACCAAGGGAAAGGAGTGAAATCAGAAATAAGGACGATTTTCGGCAATAAATAAATTACGACAAGGAGGCAGTCGATGGGATTAAATAAATAGTAAGGGAGGGGAAGGATCGAAATTCAAAGGGAGCTAGTGTCGAGAAGAAAGTAGAAACTTCACTACGTCTGCTGCAATTTTAATTACGACTGTGATAAGAGCAAGACAAGACTAATGGAAAGGGGCAAGGGAAACCAACTGGGTTGATATAAAATGGTGTATAAGAGTATAAGTTACCCTTTAATTAGATCAGAGCAAATATTTATATTTTTATTGGCACCCAGAAAACTCTTTGACATGTTTGAATTGCATTTATGTGAGTAAGAAATACTCCAAAGTGGCCAGGTATGAGAATAAAAATAAATAACTTTTTTTTGTACATTGCATACAAGTTTATTTACTTTAAAAAATTCGTCTTTAACTATAAAAGGCTAGACTTAGCCATAAATTTACAATTTGACCGAGCTGGTGCATTGTTTATATAATATGCATACTGTAAGTGTGCCTGCAGAGGCCTTAACACAACAATGGTTTACTCATAACTTTATTGAAAATGGGTTTAAATAATTACTTACATATTACAGAAAAAAATTGAAAGGGAAAATATATAATTTAAAAATATTTAACATCTGGTAAATACATTTTAATTAAAATAAGTTTTTTTTTTTTATAAAAATTGTCACCCCCTACGTTTACCAAATCTTAACAAACACAGTATACCCCATTTACAAACTAGTGGGTGTAAGACGGCGAAAGGCAGCAGCGACTCGACTAATCCTTTTGGCAAGGACTTTGACAGTTGTCTTAGTTGCACAACAACAACAACAATGGCAAAAACAATAACATCTTCATCAGCATTATCGTCATCATCGTTTGCAGCATTCGTGGGATGAAGAAGCACCATAAACAAAAGCAAACGAAATAACAACAAACATTATCGCACATCATTATCGTTGTCATTCAGGGAGCGTTCCAGCTTAAAAACCCCCTCCCCCTCCGCCGCCTATGTATTTGCTTTATTTTTGTGTTTAGTTAGTTTTTATGAGCGTCATTATTTTCGCTTGCCATGGCGCTAAGCATCTTAAGTGGCTCCATCCTCCTCCGTACTCGCCGATTTTCCCCTCACTTATTTTTTGGTCGGGAATTTCCCACTGTGTGTGTATGGTGTGTGTGTGTGTTTGCATAGGCGCAAAATGTCTTCGTCAACTTCTGACGATTTTATAATTTAACTTTTGCCGGGAGCCACCTCGGCATCTTACCATCTTTCCTGTTTTTCCTCTTGCTAGTTTTGAAAACAACTTAATAATAAGTGAGAGTTGAGTGCCCTGGTTGGAGGAGAGCAGAAGAAGTTGACTTTGGCTTGGAGGAAAGGTGGTTTTTCGGTCGAGTCCTTTTGCAGGCTAGGCAATTATTATACAGGGGATCCATGCTGCGCTGCATTTAGAAAGTTTTCCTGAGCCGAAATAATTGTCAAGGATAAAGAAAAGACAAGGCAATTGCCTGGGAAGAGTGGAGGAGAATTAAAGAAAGAGTCTTGGTAATGAGCATTGTTTTTAGTGCAATTACAGGAATATCTGATAAGTGATTAAACGAATATTCAAATCGGGATCTCAAGTTACTTATAATTTGTTTAAGTTTAACTAATCAAAGAAAACAAGATAAATCAACACATATTTGGAAGGGTAGATACAAAAATGGATAAAACCCTTTAAGACGATACTTCTGCATTATCTATTCTTCTATAATTATTTTATTTATTTCATGTTCTTTCTTTATACTCAAATAAATATTCTTTTATATTTTCTGAGAATACCTATTGCTTTTTTATATTCCCTGAAAATGTCTCAATTGTTGATACTGAAAAAAATATTTTTGTATCTTCTCTAGCATGGATTTACACAATTATGTAATTTTATATACTTTCTAAAATTGCCTAACTAAATAAATATATTTCAAATCGTTGACCCTTAAAGAAATATATCATATAACTCTTTTTCGAATGTTTAAATTCAAAAAAATATTTAATAAAGGTTTACTACTCTTGAATTTATGTAAAGTTACACCAGCAATACTTAAAATAATTATTCAATTAACTTTCCTGAAGAAACTTCACCTTAGATACATTTTTGTTGATTTATATCTTGCTCTCTAAAATTAAACCCCATTCTAAAATAGCAGCCTAACCCAATGGCATTTGTCTTAGCTATTTGTGTATGTTTCAACAACTTCTAAGTTTAGATGAATACATTTAATTGGGTTGAAGTGAAACCATTAGAAGGCTACTTAATTTGCCCAAGTTTACTCACCTGTTAACTTAACCTAAGGCTTAAAAATGCATGTTCAACTCCCAAGAACTAAACTTCCAGATTAGAGTGTACTATTAGTTGCTACAACAAGGAAATAAGCTTAATATCAATGTATTCTTCATTTATTTCCAAAGCATAATCATCAATTTAAATTTGTTTTGTCAGAGTTGCTGCTGCATTTGGTAAATAACAAACAAGAGTGGCTCCGAACACAAGTGAAACATATGTTAAAAGCTGGAGGAAAAGAATTTGAAAAGCGTAAACAAGAAGCTTTACATGCCCGACATGCGTTCAAGAATAAAAGCAACAGAAGTCAACACAACAACAAGAATATGTTTGTATCGAATAAAAAACAAAGAAAGCGCACTAAAAACAATAACAAATTCACAACAAAAGCAAGCCAAGTCAAGAAACTCCATCTAAAAAATGTCGCTAACAAGCGCAAGGGGAGAAAAATCTTTAAGCTTCTTTTTTTCCATCGTTGCAATTTATATGCTCCTTAAGAGGACACCAAGTTCCTCCTCCACCTCATCCTCCTCCCTCTCGTTACCATAATAATGAAATATCTATAAATTGTCAGCCAGTTCTATCGTTTCCCATCCAGTTCAGCAGCGACGTATCCTCGAGAGGACCATAAATAATATTATTATTATGGCTCCAGGAGGCAACTTGTATTTGTCAAAGCAAACAAAACTGCTTCGCTGTAGTACGAGTGCGAGTCCTTACCACAAGGAGTCCCCTCTTTCCGCCCCGGTTACAGACCCCTTCCTGCCCTGTTAACGGCATTATTATTGGCAGCCATTATTCATGCAACAAGTGATGCTCAATGGCGGAGCCAGCCAACTTCCGTCTAATTACGGCTAATTGAATGGCTCTAAGTTCCGGGATTTGTCAATTGATTTGTTGTGGGATTTCCATATATTAAGCGAGAATATATAGGGAAGAGATATAGCCAATATTAATGGGGAAATTTCGCTGAAGAGGAATAAGGGGAAAGCTGGAACGGGTTTTAAACAAATTTATATGTAATCTTTAAATATTTGTAAAGCAAATATTTTTTTTCCATATTATTCGAAACATTTTTTTTTTAAGTCTTTATTAAAATGTTAAAACTGTAATTATTTTAAACATATTCCGACAATTCTTAACTAAAACTGTGAGCTGGGGTGTATATTGTTTTTTATTAATTAAAAAAACATTAAAATACGACAAGTCCCCAGCGAAAAACTATTTAATAAAGACATATTCATAAAATATAATAAAAAACTTGTTAAATTAATCTGCCACTCTCGGGGGGTAAATGCGATATGCAAATAATAGCAATTCAATCAATTATAATACCATGGAAAAAAACAACAATATAAACAATGTTGAGGACAAGGAAACCTTTATTGACACATCGACAGCAAATAAAAACCACAGCATTCACGGAGACAACAACAACAACATTAAATAGGCAAAAAACAGATAACCCAAGCAACAAAGATTTATTGCATATATAGAAGCACATAAAGCACACTTTATATATATAATATATTCGCTGATTTATACAGCCGAGTAAAACCCATGTGGTTTATAATGAGACAACACACACAGTTAAATGAGGTTAGAGTTGAGTACATTTGGCAATAAATAAATCGAAAATCGCCCCGGGTTGGAAAGGTAAACAGAGCTTAAAACTAAAGATACTCCGCTCTCGAGATGTACTCACATAAGACTCATATGGTATATAGGACACACACAGATTTTGTTAATGAATAGCTTGGATATATCGATATATACTCGTATATATGCGATATACTATTTTGGATAGAGACCACAAAACCCACAAAGAAAGCAAGAACAGGCACTTGATTTATATACGTTTTACGGGAGACGTTACGTTACGCTACGAGACGTAATGACATAAGCGTACAATACTTTTGAGTATTTTATATTTCTCTTCCACGACAATTAAGGCACTTTTTCGGAAATATTTTTAAGCAATTATTCGTTGCACAATTATTGAATTTAAAAACAAAATTCTTCGTAATGACCAGAGTAGCTTTTACACGCACAAAACGAAAACGCAGAGACGAAAAACACACAGAAAATGTCGAATTAAATAAGTATAGCAAATTAGAGACGATCAGCAACGTTATCAAGACAACAGACTCTGACAAACTAAATACAAAAAAAAAACACACAACAAAAATTAAATCAAAATTACTTTCGAACGGATCGGCGGTGATAATGCTCGTGCGATCGAATTAAGAGGCGGCAATCGCAGCACAGAGAACTCGGATCGGGAAAAAGAGAGCAGCTCCCTCGCTGCAGCTATTTTCGAAAATTGATAAGACCACTTCGAATCGATCCAATCAGTTTGGCGTTTAAGTTCGAAAAATAGGAGATAAGGAAGGGAGATCAATGCAACTGAGCAATAGAAAAAAATGTTGGCAAGGGATGTTTACAGACAAAAATCTTATCATCGCAAAGTGCGAGGTGATATCTTTGGAGGCCTTGAAATATAGTTTGGTATTGAGCATTCTGAAAGGGGTTATACATATATTTTTTAGGTGTTTTTTTTATTTAGTTGCAATTTAAAAATCTATTAAAAGTCTGCTTTATATTTTTATTCATGTTAAAGATTAAACCTAAAAAACAAAATGTTTAAAGTCATGCTTCGCCAATTATTTGGCTTTATATTTTAATGCTCTCCTTTTTTTTTCAAAGAACTTAATTCCACCGAAGACACCTTAATAGTTACACATGTTCCATTTAGAAATTTATAGGCAATTCCATTAAAAAATCTTCAATTAAGAAATGCACATCCTTTGGATACTTTTCTGCAGTTCTTTCTTTTTTTTTTTTGCCGCCCCATTGAGCTAAACATCTTTTAGGACTTCCTAATGGAAGTTCATTCATTGATACTTCGCCTGCTAAACATAAGAACAAAATCGATTTACAGGACATGGGGCACGTGACCACCAGGTATTTACCTCTGACCCCAGGCGCAGCCCTCTCTCGAACAACCCCCAAGCACACTCCCACCCACTGTTTCCAGTTCAATTGGCTACTTAAAACTTTAACAGCCGTAAATTCGCAACAAGCAAGGGCTATGAAATTTAATAGCGAACGCGAGGAAATCCCCATCCAGCCCCTGCCAGTGTCTGACCAATACAATACGCAACTGTATTAGCTCACGTAACAGCAAAATGTGAGTATTCCGCGTCTGGTCTGGTCCTTTTTCCCGATGTGGCTACTGCTGCTCCTGCCGCTGCTTCGGCGAAACACACATTATTGACTTTTATTGCTGCTCCTAAGCTGCTGCAGCGCTGTCGACGCCAAAGATATAGCTCTTACAGTCGAAGTAGGATACGAAAAATATATCAAAGGGATTTTATATATATTTTAAAGTTAAGATAGCTTGTCATTTCGCAACTTAGCAGTGAGAAAGAACTAGGAAAAGCCACTGCAAGTTCATTTATAACTAGCAAATATCTTATAGCCAATTAATTTTATTATTTAAATATTTTTTATAGGTATCTTGTGTTAATTGAGTGTTTTATGGATCTTAACATAAGTTAAAACGTATTTGTGTAACAGTTTCGAGGTATTTAAGATCATAAATGCTTCTAAGAAGCATTTTATATATTTGAAAAATATTTTTCATACGTTGTTTTACAGAAACTATATATTAGTTCTATAAAAAATATATTTTTCTTTAAAAATAAAACTTGTAAGTGTACTTAAACCCCTGTTCTCCTTACTCTAGCTTGACTGTACTGCTTCTGATGTCTGTGCTTCCGCTTCTGCTATTACTGCCGCTGATACTTTTGCGTTTCCCTTAACCCTTCGCCTGTGTTTACATTTTCAACTATGTAATTCGTTGCATTTTATTGCATGCGTGTGTGAGTGTGAAATATTTATGGGGGTTGCCCGTGGGGGACATTGCTCCTGCATTTGCCACACACACACATGAGCTGGAGCCAAAACATCGCTGGACACCACCGGGTTTTTTTCCGCAGCTGCTCGAGTTTAACGAAGTGTTAAATGGCCGACGGTCACCGGCGAGAGGGGTTAAGAAACGGGGTTCGCTTCGATTTCATCCCATTCCCAATCGCTGGTCAACGCCTTTTTATCGAAATTTGTCACGCACGGAGGAATTTTTCTTGCCTTCCCTCCATTTTCCTTCTTATTTTTTTGACTGGTCCAGGATTAATAGAAGAAAAAAGATTTTCATTTGGAAAATGTTTGCTACACGAGTCGCATGAATGACAGGCCAAGCCGTCCTGTTGACACGGCTCAAAGCGCACGTGTGTCGGCTAATACCTTTCAATGACGAAAATTGCATTACTTTTACTTTCTGGCCCTCCCAGGATGGGGAGCTTAAGTAGTTTACTTCTTTGTTTGCCTATAAATACGAGGATAAAGGTGAACATGATTTTTGGGATTCTTTGGTCGTTGTGACCAAAGCGTCGTTTTGATAAAGCATTATTGAATTACAAGGTGTGGAAATGGTGGTGGTTTTATAGCTTAAACGTTATGATTTATCAATGAGACATTAGAAAGGATCACATTTTAAATCGGTGTTTTCCAGCGAGTTCATTGCTTAAGCAACGAGAGTTATCTATCGCTTAACCAGCGAGACTTTTTTCGCTTAACCAACGAGAGCATTGACTCTCGCTCGGGTTATATTTAAAAGAGTTATTTGTATTAGAAAAAAAAATCGTATTATCAATAGTCGCATAAATCCAATAATAAAAAATAACAACTTAATTCTCATTTCAAGACAATAAAATTATTCTGCAAAGAAAATTTCCATAGACCTTATATATCCATGTGAACACTTTCCCAGCTACGGCGAATCAATAAATTGGCCACACAATAACTTAATAGCTTCATTTACCCGACAGGCAAGCCCTCTTCTTGTGGTTACTAGAAGGATATTAGGTACGAGTATCTTTCCTTTCTGGGGCTCTATTCGAATCTAATGACCGGCAATTTGCCAAACACCCAGCGCCTGAGCCATTTTAGAGTGTTGCAAAGAAATTAGCCATCATTTAGTGTAATGAGGATAATAATAGCAACTAATGGGCAACCACCAACGCCACCGATACCAACGAACGAGCAACCACCAACGCCACAATGGAGCCCAAGTCGATCCACCATTTGATTAAACAAAGATTGACTGGAGTGCGATTAACTTTGGGATAGGACGGAAAGTGTTATAAATGTGGTGCAATTTGTACGAGGGAAAAGCCAGGGATATAATGATAAACACATATTAAGCAAGGAAAAAGAAAGAAAAAAAAAAAACACAAGGCCATGCGAATTACTCAATTAATTCAGCTCGGCCTGCCAATAATCATAAATAAAGTCCCACGAAACCAACGGTGGCTACACTTTTAATTATTTTCCTTCTTCTCCCAAGCAAATTTAATAAAGAATAATTACAAGAAAACCAATATCAGCAAAGACTCACTGTTGGGTGTGTGTGTGTGGGAAAAAATAATTAACAAAAACCACAACAGCTGGCAGTTCCTTATTCTGAAGCCCACACAAATATTCGGACAAATGGCATGTAATTAACATATAAATTAAAGACTAATATATATTTGGGCAGCAGCAATAAAATGCTAAAATTGCTGCCTGAGGCCATATACATACTTTTTCGTCCAGGAGCTCAGCTTTAATTGTAGCATTAAAATGTTAAAGATCTGGGTTAGTTTGATTAAAGAAACTCCTGGCGATAAATCACAATAATGCATCCGTTGAATATCAAATTTCTAAAATACAATCAACCTAATTCTGTCTGAATTGTTGGGCTTAATTAGCAATAATCAACTGACCACTAATTTCCCAAATATGCTGAAAAATATTTAAAATTCCAGCGAGTTCATCAAATATTAAATCTATTATCAAAATGGAGAAATAAAAATAGAGGTGAAAATGGGTCTGGCAGCCCATTCATTTCCGCAGCAAAAATTTTAAATCAGCTAACAAAGACTGAATGAAAAAGCCTCTGGAATAATGTTCGTCAAATTAGTTGAAATTTCGATGATGCAAAGGGTTGACGTCGAAGCTCTGCGCCAATGGAAATGGCTGGCTGTCAGTTTGGTTTAACAACGAACAGTGAAGTTTGAGGGAAATTGCAAATAAAATAAAACACACACACATCGACCAGAATCATTCATTTGGGAAGCACATTCGGAAAAATCGTCCATCGCATTGTTTTATGTCAGCTTCATCAGCAGCAACTGAAACTGAACCGGGACATCGCTGGATGGGGATTCAATTGTGCTGAACAGCAGCACTAAAATCAACACCAAGAAATGGGAGAATATACGAATTTTAAATGTCCTTAAAGAAGAATATTTATTGAAAATATTTACATCATACAAATTAAGTGTTGAATTGAATATTAGTAATTTTTGCATATTTATGGTAATAAATATATTTAGCAACTTTTATCATTTTATTCTGATGTTGAAAAAGCTGGTTTTCTCAAAAAATATTTTCATTATTAATTTACTCTATATAGAAATAAAAAATGTATGAAAAATATTCCAAGCAAAATAAAAAATTCGCAATACTCCTCCGATAAACCCACATTTAGAGGGATCTTCTCAGTTCTACATTTAGACCATGAGCCATCATCTCAGCAACCATCAGCTGCATTGATGACCGTAGGATGCGCTGATGATGGCGATGACGTCGATGAGGATGACGACGTTGCTTCGGTTTGGTTGCAGTTTTTGACATGTCACGTTCCTTCTCCCCAAATGCCCCTCGGTGATTGCAACAAAATGCTGACGGATTCGGCAATGCCACACTTGGACAAAAGAGCACATCAAAATCGAAACAGATACACGCAGAGATAATAGTTAGACTCGATGTTTGTACATTTGAAGATTTTAAGATAATGATAAAAAATAAAAATTATGATTAAAAATCATTATAGTGTAGGTAAATAGGTAAGACTTTAAATTTAATAGAAACTTTATTGACTAATTATATTAAAACACATGAATTTCGATTTTTCAAGAAAAAGTTTTAATCAATTTCGATTTAAGAAAAATTTAATTTAATTTTAATTCAAAGACCAGAAGCTTATTCCACTAAATTTCCAACTAACCAAACAATTTGAATATTTATAATATTATTTACACTCTTAATTGTTTTAAAACTATTTTATTTGTAGGTTTTATTAAACTGTATATTTAAAATAATTTTTGTTTTGCTTTGTGTAAAAGAAAAGAAAGGGGCTGCAGTGAGAACTAAAACAAAAATACGTGGGCTGCTATATATATTTCTGGCCTAGGCAACACTAAGTGTTGTTAGGTGGAATCTGACATTTCCATTGAAAAGTTCGACATTTTTAAGCATAAACGTACTCAGAACGGTTTGACGTACGACTATCATTTGTGTTGTTTACAGTTACTTAAAAAAATCAATTTCGCAAAAAAATGGAATTAACTCGTGAACATTTTCGTGCGATCATTTTTCACAACTTTCGGCGTGGATTATCACGACAAGAGTGCAGCGATGAACTTAAATCTTTGTATGACTATGAAGCACCATCCTATAGCACTGTGAAAAACTGGTACAACGAATTCAATCGTGGCCGACGCTCCCTCAAAGACGAATTCCGCGAAGGTCGTCCAAAAACAGCCGTTGTGCCAG